>APFE031276680.1:72068-91495 GCA_000404065.3 Pinus taeda | reverse complement strand
TTTAGACTATGTCTATTTTTAGACATATGGATCATGTCTATGGATTGCAGGTTGTTGTTTATGGATGATTGATCATTTTGAAAAATAGATGGACTTCTATTTTTAGATCACAGCGGAGTGACTGCTCAGTCTAAATATAGAACAGTCAAATATTATTAGCTCATAATAATATTAGACTATAAACTTTGTCTTATTCTCTTGGAGCACTTCAGGATGAGCTACGGATGTGGTACATGCAGATCCCAGAAGGAAATACGTGGTTACCTATGGGATGACTAATATTTGCATGCAGGACTTCAGTTAGAACTCCAGTGAGTTGAGTTTAGTGGACTGGAGGTGCAGTTGATGGAGTTGTGTTCAGTTTAGCTTTGTTAAACTGGTTGTATTTAGTCTAACTGGCGAATAGACTAGAGATGAGTTGGGTGAATTAGTTATTAATTAATTCACAAGTTATTAACTCATAATACAACTAATGAATACATCAGTTAACTCAGTTGCATGTCAGTGCATGTTCAGTTCAGCAGGGACAGGTGTTAGAGAATCAGATTGCTATCAGTTGTGACTATAGTTGTGCATCAGATCTTGCACAATCAGGGGATATGCCAATGAGTTTGCCCACATTGTAGCTTGTTCTCACGTGATTTAGCCAAGGAAAGACGTGGCTGCCTTGGAATTATCACGGTTCTTGTGCAGGTATTGAGCAGCGGAGGCAGGCAAGCAGCGGAAGAGATTTGAGCCAGTGATTGATTCAGATCTGAGCTGTATTGTGTGTAACAGGTGGAGCTGGTACTGGATTGCTTGTGATAAGCATTGTACTTTGTAATGTTACTTGACTCAATCATTAATATACAGATAGTTGGGGTTTTTAGCGAGATGCTTTCCCCGGGATACATATTGTGTTAATGTGTGAATGCTCTTGATGTTTTATTGTTATTGATGCTGCTATATTGATGATCAACGTAGAGGAGCTTATGTATTGTGTATGTTTTCCGCAATAGTACATGATCAGGATAATCTCTGTTGAATATGTGTTAAATTATTCAAAATTTCTACACATTGGACCTAATGACCTTCCATCTAGGCAAAAACAATACATCATTGTGTGAATTGACTATTTAACCAAGTGGGCTAAAGCCAACGCCATCAAATAAACAACGTAAGAGAAATTGGCTGAGTTCTTGAGGGAAAATGTATTTTATAAGTTTGGGTACCCTAGAGAACTGGTCACTGATCAAGGCAGTCAGTTTACATCTCACATGATTGAAAATTTGTTAAGCCAGCAAAAGATCAAGCATAGAACATCCACTCCTTACCACCCACAAGCTAATGGGAAAGTGGAGGTAAATAATAGAGCGTTGGAAGGAATTCTGACCAAAGTGATTAGTAGCAACAGAAAGGATTGGGCAGATAGATTAGTTGAGGCCACTTGGGCCTACAATACCACCTGGAATACCACCACTAGATTCACTCCTTATGAGTTGGTCTATGGGAAGAATGCCCTGTTGTTTATTGAATTTAAATACAACACCTTAAGAATGGAAGCACAACTAGGTCTATATCTCACCAGGGAACAACAAAAAATATTGCTCCAGCTAAATTGGTTAGATGAATTTAGGGTGCAGGCCCTCCTGCACACAGAGGTGACTCAAGTTCAAAGGAAGATTTGGCATAACAAGAACATAAAGGAAAAATAGTTTCAAGAAGGTGATTGGGATTTTTTGTATGATTATAGATACAAGGCGTTTAAAGGAAAATTAAGGACTAGATGGTTAGGGCCTTATGTCATAGAAAAATGTCATGATAATGGTTCAGTACAGATAAGAACCATTGATGCAGAGGCTATCCCTTTACTAGTCAATGGGTACAGATTGAAGGTCTACAAGAAGCCCTTGTCAAAGCAAGAATTCATCAACGACATCAACAAGACAATGATGGAGGTGGAGCAAGTCTCAGCTTCTACCCCATCAAGTCCTTGTAAAAAGGAAAAAAAAGAAGAAAAGGGGAAAAAAAGAGAAAAAAAGAGAGACTCATGTGAAAATCTCCATGAGGCACCTGAGTCCGACTGTTGGGTTGAAAACCTCTTAAGGTGGCCCAATGGTGTTGAAAATAAAAGAAAAAATAAAAATATCTCTGGGTGAAAACCTCTTTTGACAAACCCAGAGCAAGAAGCTAGGATGAAATTGTAGAAATTCTGCAAATTCTCTACAAATCTACCTCTGAGATCTTTGTAGAAAATCCGACTATAGATTAACCTGATAATGCAATATAACCAAAGAAAAATACTATAACCTACTTCTACTATCAATTTGTGGAATCTTAAAATATTGAGCAAGATCGAGCTGAACACATATAACCAGAATAATTAATGAACCAAACACATGAAAATACTTAGGGGAAAGCCTCAGCTAAAAACCCTACTATTTGTATTATCATACAAGGTGGAAATACATAGAGATTATACAAAGCCTTAGCTATCACAGCTAGCCAGCTCTCAGTACAATCCTCTTGGATGCTCACAGGTAATCAAAGCTTCTCACAAGCCTTCTCCTCTGCCCTCCAAGCTCCTATTTCCTTGCACAGTTTCTCCTAGGTGATCCTCCTATTACCAAGTGGAACAATGATCTCTCACACTGATCCTACACCCTATCATAACTGTGCAATCCTCAAGGAACCTTTTCTTGACTGCATGCATGAGTTTCCTTTATAGGAAAACACATGCAACTCATAGTACACTATCCTTGACATTTAGCTCAACTACGTCTTTCTCTGAATAGATATGCATGAGTTTCTAATGAGGGAATATTCAGTTCTCTAGAGTACACTAGTTGAGTGCATGCATGCATCAACTGACTGATAACTCACAATTAATTCCTCAAACAGTTTGGAACTAATTTAACTGGACTTAACTCCGTAAACTGAGCTAACTAATTACAACTCAAATATAACTCAATCTTATCTCCTTAATTAAGGGATATTCTCCTTAATTTAAGGGATAACTGTTGCATGACTTCAGAAAGATTTCTTACTTGAATTTCTCCAACTAATTAATCCATAATGAATTAATTGATTATTTGCAAGTAGCTGGTGAGACTAAATTCGATTTTAATTCACAATTTTAATTCAAGGACAAATTAAAATTGGAATATTCTGGATTCTATTTTTATCGTTTCTTGTTGCTATTTTTAACACTCCCTCTCAACAAGAAAGGAATTCAACTCGATCCCGATCATGAACCTTTGGAATTTTATGCATGCAACACTTCTCTCTAGTGTTGTTGCTTCAACAACTTCAGAAACAAAAAAAAACATCCAACCTGAATCAGTATGATGCATTTTTCATCAAAGTCTCTAACTGCTATTGCCTCTGTCAACTGAAAACTTTGCGCTTCGGCTGACTCTGCCTTTCTACACTGTTGTCAATCCTTCTCTGCGCTCTTCAATATCTAACTGCTCTAGCCTCTGTCACTTTGATCTTTGATTGCATCAATCCCACTGATTCCTCCCGCTACTATGTGCTTTGGGCTCCCGTAGCAAGGTACAATCCATGAGATAAAAATTCTGAATGGACCCTACCCAATTTCAGCCTTCTTGGGACTATCACTTCACATCGCCCCACCTCACACTTGGAGGTATGGCTACATGTGATCCCTTTGCCCACTTCTCCAATTGTGGATCCTCCATAATTGTCTGAGACTTCTTCTAGGATTGCATGTTGAGAGGTAATTTACTCTCCCTCTCAACCACCAAGTCTCTAACATTTGCCTTGCTCGTCAAGGCTTTGCATGCATATTGAACCTCAAGAGCATACAGGTTCTTGAATTGTGAACTGATCTATTTCACCTGTCTCATGGTGATGTCTCTAAGGAAAACCTTTCCCTTACTGAAGACAACATCGTAGCCTTTTCCTCCAACATCACGATCGATACCAAGTTCTTCTTCAGTCCAGGCACATACTTCACATATGTCAAGGTGATCGAAGCTCCATGCTCCCTCTGAAAAGAAACCGTTCCCACTCCTGAAACACTATACCTTTCATCATCACCCATCTCTATGCGCATCTTGAGGTCTTTCTCCTCCAAGGTACTGAATAAAATTTTATCATCTGTCATGTGGAATGAGGCTCCACTGTCAAGATACCAGACACAACCCATCATCAATGAAACCATGCATGCGATGAGGGTAAAGTCCATTTCGAACTGAGAGGCTAATGCCTCACCTTTTGATCCTTCCGATGATCCCTTCTTGGACTTCTTCGATGGGCAATTAGTCGCATAATGTCCCATCTCGTGACAATTAAAACATCTCACTTTAGACTTGTCACCCTTCTTCCCTCCATGAGAAGAATTCAATTTGGAATGGGAATCCTTCCCCTTCCATTTCCTTGCCTTACTCGCTAAGGAAATATTTTCTTCATCACCATCCTTGGATGAAGAACCATCTCATGCGCTCCCCCTGATCTCCTCTTGCATGAGATCCGACCAAAGTCGTTCCCAATTCGGCAGTTTCTCCCTTCCATTCACAGAGTCCTGGTAGCTATTCCAGCTCTTTGGAAGGCCAAGGAGAGTGAGGCTCACCATATCATCATCGACAGTAGTTATTCCCACACTACTAAGCTCATCTCTGCAAGTGGTGAGCTTGTTCAGATATGTGGAAATAGTATTGTTGTTCTCCATCTTGATTCCTCGAAGCTTATCCTTGAGCACCAATTTCCTCTGGTCGCTACTGTTCTGATAGAGGTCCTTCAATGTCTTCCACATTGAATATGGAGTATCCTTCCCATGGAGACTCGAGAAAATATGGTCTCGAACTCCCTCAAGGATGATCTCTCTCGCCCTCGTGACACATTTCTTCCACTCAGCCAACTCTTGTGCATTAGTTGAACCTAGCTTTGGGATTTCTTGATCAATGAAATCTTTCAAGCCATTGTTTTATAATACAACCTCCATGTTATCTTTCCATGCTCTGTAATTCGAGCTACCTTCCAAGGCATACTCCAGTCTCAAGTCATAGAACGCCATTGGCCAACCTTGAAGTATGATATGAATTCAATTTGCACCTGCAACCTTGAACTTCAAACTTCGAATTCTCTTCTCTGTATACTGTTCATAGCTTCAAAAAACTAGGTTCTGATAAACTAGGCTCTAATACCATTTAGAAATTATGCAAATTCTCTACAAATCTACCTCTGAGATCTCTGTAGAAAATCCGACTGTTGATTAACCCGATAATGCAATATAACCAAAGCAAAATACTATAACCTACTTCTACTATCAATTTGCGGAAGCTTAAAAGATTGAGAAAGATCGAGATGAACACATATAACTAGAAGAATCAATGAAACAAACACATGAAAATACTTAGGGGAAAGCCTGAGCTAAAAACCCCACTATCTGTATTATCATATAAGGTGGAAATACATAGAGATTACACAAAGCCTTAGTTCTCACAGCTAGCTAGCTCTCAGTATAATCCTCATGGATGCTCACAGGCAATCAAAGCTTCTCACAAGCCTTCTCCTCTTCCCTCCAAGCTCCTATTTCCTTGCGTAGTTTCTCCTGGGTGATCCTCCTATTACCAAGTAGAAGACTGATCTCTCACACTGATCCTACACCCCGTCAGAACTGTGCAATCCTCAAGGAACCTTTTCTTGACTACATACATGAGTTTCCTTTATAGGAAAACACATGCAACTGATAGTACATTTTCCTTGACATTTAGCTCAACTAGGTCTTTCCCTGAATAGACATGCATGAGTTTCTGATGAGGGAATCTTCAGTTATCTGGAGTACACTAGTTGAGTGCATGCATGCATCAACTGAGTGAGAACTCACATTTAGTTCCTCAAACAGTTTGGAACTAATTTAACTAGACTTAACTTAGTAAACTGAGCTAACTAATTACAACTCAAATATAACTCAATCTTATCTCCTTAATTAAGGGATAATCTCCTTAATTTAAGGGATAACTGTTGCATGACTTCATAAAGACTTCCAACTTCAATTTCTCCAACTAATTAATCGATACTAAATTAATTAATTATTTCCAAGCGGCTGGTGAGACTAAATTTGATTTTAATTCAAGGAAAAATTAAAATTGGAATATTCTGGATTCTATTTTTATCATTTCTTGTTGCTATTTTCAAATGAAAACCTCTTGGAGGTAGACTAGTTGTTAAAAAAAAAAAAAGAGAGAGAAAAGAAAAAGTTTGAAAATGTTGTTTGTAGGTCAACAGGAGGACGATCAGAGCAACTTGAGAGGAAGAGAAGGACCTACACAATCCATATTTTCGTTCCTCCATCCATATTCTTAATTATCCCATCAATCCTTCTATTTATTAACTCCTCCATCTCAGTTTACACAGGCTCTGTGTTTTCTACAGGATTCCTTGTAATCCTACTAGATTCCCTGAAAACCTACAGGAGTTTCCTATAGGAATTACATTGGCTTGGGAATCCTAGGAAAATTGACCCTAGAGAAAGGGGATGACCAACCTGTGTCAAAAAATAAAATATTTACTCCACCACATCATCACCATGCCTCTCATCACCACGTTACCCCTGCATCCATCCAATAATTCAATTCAAAAAAATACAATTTTCAAAGAAGAAAAAAACAAATAGAAGAGGGTGAGAACAAAGTACAAAGGGACAATACTCGAAGGCTATACCTCTCACATACTAATCAATATACTCCTTCTCTACCCATGTCAACAATCCTCATGCTCCAGGAGTGAAGAAAAGTATGAAAAGTTTAGGGGAGAGGCAACTACAAGACATCTTGTAGGTCTCCTATAGGAAATCCTGTAGCAGCCTATCCCACAAAAGGAAATTTCACAGGTTTGCAACCATCTTCATCATATATATTCCAATGTCAAGGAAGCTCCTCTAGAGCTCAGCAACAAAATTAGGATCATCAGCATCACTTTGAAGTACCTCCACATCAAAGGAAACAAGCATCAAAAGAGGCCAATAAAAAAAATATGTAGCAAGTACACAACACATCGACATCATTCTCCAATAAGCATCATCATCAAAGCATCTTACTCATAGGTATGTCATCTTGCTTATGTTCTCTCGTTAGAACGATATGATAAAAAAATGTAGGATAATGTAAGATTTGGTTTTATAAGCAAAGGTCGTCAGTTAACTTGGCCACCTTCGGCTAGTCGACGAGGAGAAACAGTTAGACCACTCCAAACGTGGTAGTAGTCAAATTAGAAGAAAAATGAGATAAGGTAAAAAATGTTTAAATTATGGATGATCAAAGTGGGAGATGATTACGAGGTAAGGAGGAATGATAGAGTGATAGTGGGACCAACAGTCCAAAAGGAGGTGCTCGTTTTTAGGCAGCCAACACACCATCCCACACAATCACCCATATAAGGAAATAAAAAACTGATTTCCATGCAAAGAAAGCATTAGCAATCTTGAGGATTCATTGAAATAAGGCTGATTTCGGCCTCTTGAAGTAGAATCTACAGGAAAGACAGTGAGCATTTTGTAGCACAGGAGCACCTACATGATCCTACAAGAAAACCTATAGGATCCTACAAGAAGACCTACAAGATATAGAACAGTCATCTACAGGATTATCAGTGGGCATTAGGGGAGGACAGATCAAAGGTTGTCCTCATTGGACAGTATCCAGTGAGGTAGGAGCTATGCCTTCCCATATTGTGCAGTTAAAAATACAGAAAAAATCCTCCATTTGGTTAAGGAAGTTGCAGTCTAGGGGAATTATATTGTAGAGTTATCATTTAAATCTCTCACCCACTAGAATTCATGAATTATATCCATACAAGCCTCCACAATTACCAAGGGAAAGATGACAGGGGCTTTTAACAAGAGAGAACCTACAAACACAATAAGAATTCATTAGCACCCTCCCTTAGTAGAATTTTTCACAAGGCACAATTGGATGGGTTTCTTTGAAAGAATGAGAGGATACGATGATGAGGTGGCAAGAGACTTTGCTCTCTCACTCATACCCCTCACTAGGATCCATGCCACTGCTGTGGTGAAAGGCCTATCAATAGAAATCACCCCTGAAGTTATAAGCTAAATCACCACACTCCCTTTAGTGTTACCTTGGAGAAAAGAAGATAAGGGTAACAACACCCTTGCAAAGAAGAAATTATGTTTGGAAGGGGAGGAGGCAATGGAGGACAAAAATGGGGTCCGAAGAGAAAGCCTTCCATACCCCTAGAATGAATTTAGTTACCACCTCATTAAATATATATCATGTGAAGGTAGATACAGTGTGGTGTATGGATACCATTTCAGACTTCTCCAAGAACTGAGATTTGGAGCAGACACACCTCCTCAAAATAGACTAAGTATATTGTACTTTCTTCTTCAATCAATGAAAGATATGAGCATCAAAGTGCAGGAGGGAAAACATCAACAACTAGCTCATCATGGGTTAATCAAAATTATCCTAGGAGATGCTCTACAAAACCTAAGACTCCCTATTACATGGACAACTTTTAGAGACATGCAGGAAGAGGGAGAAATTCAAGCACTTGAATATGACAAAATCCCCACTGCTAGTGAGAGGGAGAAGATGAAGAGGAAATAGAGGATGAAAAGGATGAAGAAAAGGAAGAGGAAAAGGAAGAAGAGACAAAAGAAGAAATAAAAGAAGAGATAGATGAGAAAAGTGAGGAACTAGAGGAAGAAGAGAAAGAGAGAGACAAGGATGAAAAGGAGAATGGAAAAGAGGAAACAAAAGGGAAGGAATAACAAAGGTCTACAGTTCAAGGCAAAGAAGGGGAAGAATCACCAAGAGTATCTCCAGAACCCATTGAGAAAGAGGTAGAAACTGCTCTTTCTGCCCTAAGTACACTTATCAAGTCAAAAGTAAAAAGACAAAGACAAACCCCACTGTACTTTAGGGAAAGAAAGAGCATGAGGATTAGGCAAGTAAGACCTCAAACACCCACCAAAGCAACAAGAAAAGATAGCTCCTCTTGAGAAAAATCAAGGAGAAGGATCATTGGGACAAGCCTCTCCCAAATATCCCATCACATATGTTAGGAGGCCTGTCACAAGGTCTTCCTCATCAAAGGGAAAAGGTCTCCTACAAGAAACACAAAAAGACCTACAGGAAGCAAAGGCCATCCTATAGGAAGCAGAGGCCATCCCGCAGGAAACTCTATTAAACCTACAGGAAACTCAGAAAATGGACCAAGAAGGTATCGCTCAGCAAGAAACAAAGAAGGAATACCCAAATCTCAGAGAGCCTAGTCCACAACCCAACCTCAGCTCTTACTACATGTTCATTAAAGGGGGTAGGGTAATCCCACAGAAGTTTTCCATCCCCTTATTCTTTGAGCTTTAGAAAGAAAGGGCAAGGACACACAGGTGGATGTAGATTTCCAAATGAAAAAGAGTGGAGGTTGTAGGGCACATGGAGGAGAAATTGAAGGAGACGGGCAGAGAACTGAGCATCATAAGGGACATAGAGTCAATGATGAAAGCTCAGTTGGAGGTAGAGAATGAATGGCTCAGGGGACAACTATAGGAAATGGAAATTTAGTTGGCATCTATGGCTAGTTTATCCTTAGAGGCAATCCAATGCAGGATGCCAAAAGAGTCTTATGCCTTGTATCTAAAGGAACAATGATTACAATTCCAAATTAAGACTTTAGCATAGAGAGGCACTATGCCCTTCCAAGACTATAGACAATTCATTGATATCTGTGATCAAAGCACCTTGGAAGATAGAGCAAAAATGTCTGAGTTTTACCTACACAACTTGGCCTTGACAAATTTGAATGTGTGGGACCCAAATTCAAAACTAGGGGACTTGCAATTGATGGATTTAGCATCATGGATGAATCATGAGGAGGCAAGAGATGTAGAAATGGAAAAGGTAATGGCAAGAGAAGAGACAAAACCCCTCATGATAAGAGCTGAGAAATCTTATCCAATGGTTGTCATTAGCACCCACAGCCTAACTACAAATGATCCTAAGCTTGCACCTAGGTACCTTGCTGCACAAGAGCAAGCAATCACTCATTTTGAAGACATGTTCATATTTCTAGGAGATGAAAACATGCAAGCTTTCCAAAGGAGATGGAATACCTTGCATTATAGCCTAAAAATAAGAGAATACCATTCTACCTAGAGGATGAGAGAGGCACTGAACAAAACACCCATGTACAAGCAAGCTCTACAATGACTCCAAGTCAATTGGATTGGCTTGAGACTCAGTTCACCACTACTCTTACGAATGTTGGAAGGAATAAAAGAAGAAGAAGAAATAAATTAGTGGGAAGAAATAGAGAGGAAGGCAAGATTTTATTCATGGGAAGAAGAAAATAGAAGCATGGGATGTCAGGGAGGCCACCAAAGAAATGAAGGATATGGATATAGATTAAGTTGCTCATAGGATGAGAAACACCTTCAGTAGGCTCAGAGTTGCAAGCAGCCGAGTCATGGAGATCATGGGCAGCCAAGCCAGTGATAGATAAGAGCCAGTTCATCTTGAATTTGGGAGCCAAGTATCACTAGGTTTAAGGAAGTCATTGGAGAATTTAGCTGTATAAATAAGGTGGCCTAGAGCCTCATCAGGATTTAGATTTTTTATGTAAGAGCACTAAGCATTTTCGCATTCATGTTTTGTGGAAAAACATTGTTATGTAATTTTTCTGATATGATAATGAGAATGAGAATTTCTTTGATCCAGCACTGAGTTGACTGAGAGGGCTGAATCTCTTAGGTTAAGGCCCAACCCTAGCAGCTGAGGCTCCTCTTCTTGTACTTGTATGATTAGGTTATTTAATAGATTAATTGTTGAATTGGTTTTAGCATTGTTTCATTGCAAGTAGTTGTGAATTTGATTAGTTTGCTTCCATTTGCGAGTTGCTTTAGAAGTAGCTTAGAAAGATAAAGGAATACCGAAAACGCTGATAGCAGCTATATTTGGCCTCACTCCCCCCTTCAGAGACCATGGTTTGAGGAAAAACTCCTATTTAGCCCCCGAAAGAGAGAATTCTCATTTCTTATGGAATTTAGGGTTTTTTGCTACTTAGGCCAGCATCTTTTCAGTTTTCAAGAATAGGATTCAATTTTCATTTCTGATGTCTTCAGCCTTGTATTAGATCTCATAGTGTTTCACAATAGTCTGCAAGTATTTCCATGCATGTAATAGGCAACTAGATAATCAAATTTTGTTTTCTTAATTTGATTGGAAATCTTTCTTATTTGACATGATTCATGGATAAATGCAGTTATTGATGCATTGTAGGAGTTCCAATAGTGCAGGGATATCTCATGACCATCAACCCCAGCGTAACCTCATCCATCCATGATCACCAAAAGCCACTAATTCCCTCAACTAATTCATCATTCCATAAGAACAACTTTCTAAGTTTGTTGAGCAAATCCAACCATCTTACAAACTCTATTTTGAGCTCTAAAGAAGACATAGTCACTCCCTTACCTTATTTCTCCCACCATTCACTTTCCCTAAGCCCTATACCAACTTCCAAATCATTCCTATTTCTCTCGGCTAGATCCTATAGGAATACAGGGGATCCTGTAGGAGCATTAGGACATCCTATAGGAAGCATTAGGACATCCTGTAAGAAAAATTGTAGTGGCCTATTTTGAGGCCGATTTGTGGCAAAAAGCATCCAAGAAGATAGGAGAAGACCCCTACTTGCCTCCCAAACCATCTAACCTTTCACCACCATCTCTAACCCACCTGCTACATCACCAAGAAGGATTTAGCATTCATATTTTCACACAAAAAAGGACAAAAAGAAAAAAGAGTTATTGTGTTCATTTATATGCAAAGTAGTAAAATGTTTTTCTATTTCAGATTGCATGCTTAGGACAGTTAGGATTACACACATGTTAACTTAGAATTCTTTTGAAGCAAAACCTCTTTGCAATTAGTTAGATGAGTGGTGTGTTTTAAGCATTTGATTTCAGTCTTTCCTTACTACTATAGACAATATTTCAATCTTCCCAATTAGTGAAACATTCCCCTTTCCTCATTGGTAATCAAGCTTCTTCTGAATCAATAGAAGGCTAGTTTGAGAAACCATAGTGGTCTATCACCAGCTCAGTAGTGACAAAGAGGGAACCCATCACATCTTCTTTTATATACAAAATTGTCAATGATAAGTTTGTACGAACCCCGAGTTGATAAAGTAAAGTTGGTAGCCCCAGGAGTTGCAACAATCTTACTGCAATACTGGTGCTCATCACTTTTTGGTGCCGTTGCCGGGGAGGAGTCTGAGTAAGATGTGATTTCTGCTTTCTTTCTTCCATTTCTTATCTCTGACATTTTTCTATTAGCTTCATTTCTGTAAATTGGTTTTCTTTCTTTTCCATTCTGCAAGTGATATTTCATTCAACAGTTAGTTTCCATTTAGTTTTTTATTTCAATTCTGCAGTTAGTCTGAAAGCTTGAGAAAAAAACACAAAACAAAACAAAAACACTTCTTTCATGCCTCGTAGGAAAAGGGATAACTTAGGAAAATTTCTACCAAATACCCCCACCACTTCAAACAGCCAACCTTCCCTCTTCTTCAGTGGCTATGAATTTGGAGACCCCTTAGGCGAACAACTAGATATTTATGAAGAGTCTGCAGGGGGAGAAGAAGAAGGAGAACCCATTCCAATTGACCTAATGGATGAAAATAGAAATGGCAGAGGAGATAGAGAAAGAATTGAGGGTGCTTTTCCCATCAGAGAAAGTAATGGGGATACCAAGATGAAAAACATAAGCCCCTCTGCTCTTCCTCATTTCCATGGCCTGACCTTAGAAGATCCAGATACTTTCTTGTTTGATTTCATTGTCATATGCAGAACTTATGATTACACCACTGATGATCAGAAGTTGAAATTATTCCCATCCACTCTCAAGGATGTAGCTCTATGCTGGTTCATGGGTTTACCTAGGGATATCATCACAACTTGGGCTCGGATATAGCAAGCCTTCAACAACAAGTGTCTAGACTACTGTAGGTCCAAAGACACTAAAGAGGAAATTTTTAGAATGACCTTGGGGCATGATGAATCCTTAAAGGATTATGAAGAGAGATTCCACCTTAGCTACAAAAGGTCTAGGTTCACACGTGATCCTGAGTCACTTAAGCTAGTCCTGATTCGAGGGGTAAGGGAAGATCTTCTGGATACCCTAAACTTCCTAGCAGGAGGGGACATCTACCAGCTACCCTATGAAGATATAAAGGCTGTCTTTATGAACCATTCTAGTGCAACTAGGAAAAAGGGTAGGGGTATTCAACCAATGTCCAACTCATCCTCTTCCAACACATCCATAAAAGGTGAAATTGGAAATATGCTGGAATATTTGAAGAGTGAAATGCTACAAACCCTTTCCTTACAGATGGACATTATGCACATCAAGAGGAAGCAGGAGGAAGCAGAGAGAGCATTAGCCATCTTCTACCCTAGATGCACAAGGAGGCACCCTATGAATGAATTCCCATTATACCTGATAGAAATCTGCTCGGCCTATGAAGAAAACCACTCCACAGACAAGTGCCCTTCTCTACCTAGACTAAAAGTTGTGTATCAGGGAATTGAAGGGGTGACTAAATAGCTCTGCTACATAAATCAAAGTAGACCTCATGGGCCTTGACCATACTAGTAGGGAATGCAAGGGTCATCCTATGCATATTACAACCCTAACCAGAACACATCCATTCCCTCTTGGGCCCCCTTGCTCATCCCTTCCGGTCTACACCTTCTCCTTGGTCTTTTGCACCTCAGTACCATTCCAAGCTAACCAACTAGTCATTTCAGTCATATACTTTGCCGCAGCCTCAGTGGAATGCACCACCCCAAGGGTGGAGGCCCCCATACAAAAATGCTCCAACTTTGTTTCCTTCACCTCCTACTCAACCACAACTTTTACACCCCGCTCCACCTAAACAACCTCAGATGCTTGCCCAGCCAAATCTGAACTCGAACAACAGACATACATAGAAAGTATACAGTGGAGAGACATCCTACCCTAGTTATGTTGTGGAGACTCAAGAAATCAACCTAAGCTCTAGGAGAGTACTCTTGAACAACCAACCTCCATCTCCACCTAGGAAGAGTGAGGATGAAAGAGAGAAAAGTATCCCTAGAGTGAATCCACCACCCTTTCCTGAGAGATTAACTTAGTTAGTCCAGCCTACCCCAGAAGAGAATGAACTTCTGGGTGAATTGAAAAATCTATGTGTCAAAATTCCACTTATCCAAGCCATTAAGGATGTACCTATTTATAACAAACTGATTAAAGATAAGTGTTTCAAACATCCATGGAGGCGAAAAAGAGACACCCCTACCATTAATTTCATTGGACAACTGTTTGACTTAATGATGGGGCACGTAATTTGCCCAAAGTATTTAGATCCTGAAAGCCCTATACTAGATATGCACATCAATGGCACCATTGTCCCAGACACCTTGATTGATCTTGGGAATGCCATTAATGTAATGACTAAGGACACCATGCTCAAGCTCAATCTCTAGGGTTCATTAAGAAAGACCACAATAGTCTTGCAGCTTGCAGACCATTCCACAGTAGCCCCTGAGGGGATTGTTGAGGATGTGATGGTCTCCATCGACTCCTGGGAGTACCTTGCAGACTTCCTAGTTCTCCAGCCTAAGGCCAAGCTTAGTGGTTATCCTATCATACTTGGGAGACCCTGGCTAGCCACTGCTGATGCCTACATCAGCTGCACGGCTAGAAATATGACTATAAAAAATGGGTATCTGTCCAAGCAGTTGGTCTTGTACCCTCCCGCTTAGCCATATTTAGAACATGAATTACATTTATGGCTAGAAGAAGAGGAGGAAGATGAAATCTACTCAGCCCAACTCTATAACCTAGAAACTTCCATGGGGGAGGACAACTCGATGAAGATGATTTGATTGAACACATGCTCCAAAATCCAACTCCTAGCACCTTGCCCTTAGAGGAAGTAGTAAAGGAAACCAAGAAAAACCATCAAATTGATCTATGATTAGCTGATTCAAACCCTACTCGTGTCAAAACAATAGAATTCGGCCCTGAGAGAACTTTGAAAATCAACCCCTCTCTTTCTGTACACCAAGAAGAAGAGTTGTGCAACATGCTAAGGGAGAATCTGGATGCCTTTGCTTGGAGTTACAAAGAAATGAAGGGAGTGCACCCCTCAGTGTGTACTCACCACATTTATATCAAAGATGGTTGCAAATCAATCCGACAACCCCAAAGGAGAATGAATCAAACTCTCAAGGATATATTCAAAGAAGAGCAGCAAAAGCTGCTCAATGCAGGATTTATTTACCCTATCTCAGATAGTGAGTGGGTTTCTTCTTTGGTGTTGGTTCCAAAGAAAAATTGGAAGTGGAGGATTTGTGTTGATTTACAGAGACCTAAACAAAGAAACAAAGAAGGACCATTTCCCTCTACCTTTCATTCACCAAGTGTTAGATGGCCTGGTGTTTAATTAATTTAGTGTCCTAAATTTCTTGCATGAATTATCAACTGAGGTTTATAGACTAGTGAAGTGTGATTCACTATATGTGCTTAGTTAACTTTTCTCTTACTTCGTTGTTTTGTATTTTTATGTTTGTTTTCGGGGTTTCTATGCTTTGATGTCTAAGAATATACAATCTATGAGATATTTACGTGGAGTTTTGAAAGAAAGGATATGTTCCTAAGTTAGTATAATCTCCTAAAAATGGACCAAGAACCATTTTAACTAGTTAGGACCTAATAAGAGAAACATAGCATCTATCTTATCCTAACATTTAGTCCTAATCCATGATCGAATTCTTAAAACCAAAAGTAATACTGATGCAAAAAGTAGTTCAATAATTGCATTCATTTAGCCATTGAACCATTTAATTTTGGAATATGATATAATCAATCTCCTTGAAATGATTTTTTGGAATGTCAAGTGATGCAACTAAGTAATGCCCTGAAAATAGAAAAGAAAAGATAACAACGTGAAAAACTAACAATGTGTTGAGTAAGCTCAATCACTGCATGAATTAGATATTTAACCATTTAAGTTAGAATTATCATCATTTTGAAATGGTTTTGAGAACATCTATTAATACAACTAATTGACAGTTCTATGCTAAGAAAGTGAGTAACAAAACAGTAAGAAACTAAGCAACTATGTATTCTCATTATTTCATTCTTCATTCAGTCATTTTTCATACAATATCTCAGAAGAATAAGACTTGCACAGTTGTGATTTTATTCTTACACTATTGGTTACAAACTGAAATGAAACAAAATTAGAGAAAACAGACTTGTAGAAAACAGAGTAATAGAAATTAAACTGAAAACAACAAGTGAAAAACCTCCTTTAGTGCAAGGGCCCTCTGCAACTGATGTGGCTGGATAATAGCTAGTTAAATATGCACTTTTAAACCACCATTGACAAAACATAGTTTGTATTATCAACAAAATGAAGTCTGAACAGAGTATTTAACAAAAGCCTGTAATTCCTTCTAGCTTCTAACTACTTCTCGGTTTCATTCAACCGATATTTATAGAAAAATAACATAACTGTCTAAGAGAAAATCTTGTTACAGGTGGCTAATCTGAATCTATCATGACTGTTTATAAGAAAACATGCTACAAGTGGCTTAATCCACATTAACTTTTCAACAGAACTGTTAGACTCCTGATTAGCTATGAAAGAGAAAATCAAGAGACCTACTACTTCTAGATAACGTATTTGACTCCATCTTTGATCATGACTTTAGGCATGCTTTCCCATCGATCTGGTCTGAGTGAATAGGATAGAATCCATGTGGAGATGATTATGTAAATGCCCATGTGGCCCTGTTCTTCATTTGACACCTGTAACCTGCCAAACCATGAGAGTAGCTACGGAATCCACAGTTAGCTGCAGAATAGGCTGTGTTCTGTAGCTAATTTGCAAAAATCTATTAAAATAGAAAGAACATGAAAGTATAATATGGTGATCATTTTAATGCTTTCCTAAGACAAGATATAGCATTTATCATTGATTGAATCTGTAGTCTTGTGAGAAATCAAGAGAAAAAGGTGAGAACAAATGTTAAGGGGAAGGTAACTCTGAGGTTCAACATACCCCCACTGCAAAATCATTGCATGTCCTCATGCAATTTTCCAAATATGTGAGTTCTTCTTCTCTAATGCATTTGCTCAGACACTTCTGCTAGTAAATCCAATTTTCTTCTTTTGCTCTTCTTTGAAGTGACTGTCATTCTGGGTTTCCTCATAAGAACCCTGTATTTGAGGTTGATGTCTGTTATGTTCAGTCTTTTATTCTTTCTTCTCAACTTCCTATTTTTCTTATACCATGGTCCTAGATGCAGAATGGTATTATCATGAATTGCCTTGTCCAATTTACTTTGTTCCTTCAAGGTTTCATTCTCCTTTTTGATATGTCTGTTCAATATCTCTAATTCATAAATTTCTTGTTTGAGAGAGTCAATTAGAGGTTCTTTTGGATTGATGGAGGGTTCTGGATTCATTGAGGCACTTTTATTTTCCATTGATTATATATAATCATATATTTGTTGTTGTATTGGGTCTATGCCTGGAGATCTTCTGCTTGGGCTACCTTCAAAATGATGGTCAGGAGAATTTTGAGGAATGTGTGCAGAAGAGTTGTTAACAATAGAAGGTTTTTGGGTTTCCTCTTCTAATTTTATGAACTCTGTCCCTTTTGATGGTGTTTTCTTTGCCAAACCTCAGAGTCTAGAGCTTCTTCTAGGTTGTGGATGACTTACATTCTGTTCCTTTGTGACCTTTTTCTCCTTTCTTATTTTTCTTCTTGCTCTGATTTGTTTTCTGATTTCTGTCAGTTCTTCAGATATTAATTTTTCATCATCTTTCTGTAATGAAGACTCAAGTCTGTCTTTAATGGTTATACCAATCTTCTTTCTTCTGCTTTTTCTAACATTACCTTCTTTGGGTGATTCTGGTGCTTCTTGAAAATGGTTTCTAATGAGGAAATCCTCCCAGGTATCTCCTATTCCTTTTAAATGAAACTCAATCAATATCTTTATCAACCCATGATGGTACATGGTTGTATATATGAACTCTATTTTATTTTGTACATTTGAGGCCATACTTCTTGAACTATTTAATAGGAAGAAAGGAAGATTGATTTCTCCGTTTTCTAGGAAATTCATCAGTAACTGTATAGGGTAGAAATACATGCAACCGAATCTCCCCTCATAGGTGATAAATTTCTGTAATATCAAAAGCATGGTCCTCCATTTACTTTTAAGAGTTGAAATGGGAATTCCCTTTCTAAAAATAGAGACATCTATACCTGGGTTCTTGAGTATTACTTTCCATGATTCACTATGGAATTCCTTGTTTTTGAACCATATTTGACCATGTTGTGGAAGTTCTGTAGCCTTAGTTATGAACGACTCTGTTACAACAAACTTAATATCTCCAGTTTCTACCTCTGTGCCATCAAAATATCTAGCAAAGGATTATGTGATCTCTTTATGAAAACCATCAATTGTTTCGTTGAATTTGAGCCATATAGCCTTCTGCAACATTTCCTTGAGTTGTGGGTATCCTTCCATATACTTTTCTCCTGCCGGTTCTGATCTGATATTGAGTCCCATGCCTTATGCTACACAAAATTCCTTAACCTTCAGAATTACCCTTCCTGGTTTATGAAATGGATTGACTATGAGTATGGTGAAAAGAACTACGGGTTTGCATGAAATAAGTAGATGGTAAGGGTTTTGGAGAAACGTGGACAAGTATGTCACGTCATAGTCATGACCGTTAAAAACAATGATGGAGTTTATGGATTGTTATGTGATGGAATATGGAGGGTGTGGCAGATATGCATTACGATAGAGATTGCAATCAAATCAAATGATGATTTGTCATGGAAACATATGAATGCCCATATTATACATACTCTATGTTCTAACCTTGCTATTTAAAAATAAATTTTTGCACTTTTACGTCTTGGACTTAACCTTTTTGTTTGTTGTTTTTCTTTGATGTTGATCCGCATATACCCTTCTTAGCATATCAGTCTTCAAAAAAAGATTCTTCAATTCCCTGCAATCAACATTTGTTTGGAACAGAGTTGCGGAATGCAATATGGTTGCATAATCAAATTGGCTGCGGAATGGAATTAGCTGCAGAACATGATAAAGATGAAATATGTCCATGGAACATGAAAGTGAAATGAAATGAAAATGGAGTGTAATGAAAGGAAAATGGAATATAATAGTGAAAGGGAATGAAAGTGAAGTGAGATGAAATGAATTTGCAAATTAGGCACTGCAAATGAATGTAGCTTTATGTCACTACTTATTACAAAGAGAAAATAGGAAATATAGGATGTCAGAAATCTCTGATTTTGACCCTGTATTTCCTGTATAAGTAAGCCAATGAACAATTGGTTTTCAGACTTATACATTTTATTTATAT
>APFE031276680.1:57475-71747 GCA_000404065.3 Pinus taeda | reverse complement strand
ACACAGGAAAAACTAAGTTAGTGAAGAAGAAGAATTCTTCTTCACCAACTTCATCTCAGTGATATCTTGGAAAATTCTGACAAAATCCTCCCTTGAAATTGGCTTATGATATATCTTTAACCGATGACCATTTACAAGAAGAGGTACCTTTCTCTCATCTATTGTCCTTATTCTCACTGCTCCATTATTAAAGACTTCTTCAATCTCATATGGCCCAAGCCAATGAGTCTGAAACTTCCCTTGAAAATCCTTGAATTTTGAATCGAACAAAAGTGCCCAATATTTTGCTTGGAACTTCTTCTCCTTGATATGCTTATCATGCCATTTAGCCCTTTGTTGTTGGACTAAACTGGTTCTTTGAACTGCATCTTTCCTAATTTCATCAAGCTCATTGAGTTGCTCCAATCTAAGTTTCTGTGCTTCTAATAAATCCAGTCCCAATTGGATTGCCATCTTGAAGGTTATAATTTGAAACTCTATAGGGAACAGGACTTGCTTCCCATAAACAAGCTCATAGGGAATATGTCCTGTTGTGTTCCTCCATGTAGTTCTATAGGCCCATAAGGCTTCAGGAAGTCTTTCTGCCCAATCTCTTCTATGTAGATGTACAACCTTATTGAGAGTTCCTTTAATAACCTTATTGGTAGATTCAACTTGACTGTTTTCTTGTGGATGGTAAGGAGTAGACTTCCTATGTTTTATCTTGTATTCTTCCACAAGTCTTTCCACCATTTTAGATGTAAATTGAGATCCTTGATTTTTCACTATTTCTCTTGGAACACCAAAACGAGTGAAGATGTCCTCAAAAAGAAAATTAACTACATATTTATCATTAGCAAAAGGTAATTCTTTAGCCTCTATCCATTTAGTGACTTAATCAGTACATACCAAAATATACTTCTTTTGTTTAGATGGAGGATTAATTGGTCCAACAAAATCCAAGGTCCATTTTTCAAAATTTTCAATGAGTACTTGAGTTTGTAGTGGCATTTCATCTGAAGGAGCAAGTTTCCCTACCCTTTGATAGTTGTCACACCTTTTGACATATCCTTTGGCATCTCTGATAATGGAGGGCCAATAATATCCTAAATGAAGGATTTTATAAGCTGTCCTCTTATCAGCAAAGTGTCCACCACAAGGTTCATCATGGCATGCCTTAAGAATTTCAGGCATTTCATCTTCTCGAACACATCTTCTGATCATGAGATCTGGACCTGTTTTATACAATTCATTAGTAATCCATGAGTAATTTTCACTTGTTTGAATGCTTTTTCTTTTCTCCTTAGGAAACAAATGTGAAGGTAATTTTCCTGTGACTAAGTAATTAGCAATATCTGAAAACCAAGGGGTTTGAGTAGTTACTGCAAAAAGATATTCATCAGGAAATTTATCTTCAACTGGAGTGTCATCTTTGATATTTTGAATTCTAGACAAGAAATCAGTAATTGTGTTTTGTTTTCCAGGTCTATCTAAAACAGTGATGTTGAACTCTTGCAGGAGTAATAACCATCTTGTAACTGTGCCATAGTAATCGGTTTATTCATTAAGTACCTAATTGCAGAGTGATCTGTATGCCCAAAGGTTTCATAGCCTGTTATATAATGTCTGAACTTGTTGACAGCATGAACAACAACTAAGAATTCCTTTTCAGTTACAGTGTAATTTAACTCAGTGGGAGTCAAATTCTTGCTTGTGTAATAGATGGCATAAGGGATCAAATATTTTTGTCCTAATACAGCTCCCAGAGCTATATCTGAAGCATATATTGAAATATGAAAATGTAGTTTCCAATTTGGACCTCTTAAGATGGGTGCCTCAGAAATTTTTGCTTTCAAAGTCTCAAATGCCAACTGGCAATCAGGATTCCAATTGAATTCAAAATCTTTGGTGAGCAATTTGAAGAGTGGTGATGTTAGTTTAGTGAAACTTTCTATAAATATTCTATAATATCTTGTGAATCCTAGAAAAATTCTAACATCCTTTTGAAAACTTGGAATTGATAATTTAGAGATGAATTCAACTTTAGATTTATCAACCTTAATTCCATCTCCTAAAATGTGATGTCCTAAAACAATCCCTTCTGTAAACATCATAAAACATTTTTCATGGCTTAGTGAAAGGTTTTATTCCTTACATATTTTAAGAACTTTTTCCAATTTTTCTAATTCTTCCTCAAATGTATTCCCATAATTTGTAAATTCATCCATATATACCTCGATGCAATCATGTATCAGATCAGAAAAAATTCCTAGTTCTTCTCTTTGGAATGTTGCAGGTGCATTGCATAATCCAAAAGGGAGTACTTGGTAGGCATAAGTTCCCCATGGGCAGGTGAATTTGGTTTTATCTTGATCTTCAGGTGCTACCTAAATCTAATTGTAACCACTAAAACCATCCAAAAATGAGAAGTACTTCTTACCTGCTAATGTATCTAACACTTGATCTATAAAGGGCAAAGGAAAAGGACATTTCAGGGTAGCTTTATTCAATTCTTGATAATCAATACATACCATCCATTTACCATTCTTTTTAGGCACAATCACTAGAGGAGAAACCCACTGGCTATTTGAAATTGGTTAAATAAAATTTACATTCAACAATTTTTGCAACTCTTCTTTCACAATTTCCCTAAGATTTGGATTCATCCTTCTTTGAGGTTTTCTGATAGGTTTACAATTTTCCTCAATGTAGATGTGATGTATACAAGTCTTAGGACTAATTCCTTTCATGTCAGTGTATTCCCATGCATATGCAGAATAATGTTGTTGTAAAGTTTTGATTAGCTTTTCCTGTTGTAAATTTTCCAAGTTATTGTTTATGTTCAATGTTTTCCCTGGTAAGATTTCAACTGTAGAGCTACGATTTTCTTCCATAGAATAAAGAGACATCTGTCTAGATGACAAATATTCAATATTATATTTTTCTTGAAACTGATCATGTTCATATTCTAGAGATGATTCAAAAATTTCCATTGTATTTAATATTTGACTATATTCACTAATGCTTGAAATAGTAAAGAGAGGTTGAATATCATTTTCATCATCAATCCATTCTTTGTCATCTATCTCTGCGATTGTTCTTTCTAGAGGATATAGAGTGAATTTCTTAGTTGAATTACCATCAGAGATATACATATCACCATATCTACAGCTTATGAAAGCATCAGCTGTAGCTAGCCAAGGTCTTTCTAATATAAGTGGATGTCCTCCTAGATTAATCTTTGGGGTTAGGATCATAAAACCAACAGGGTACTCCCAAGAGTCTAAGGATACTGAAATATCTTCTAACACACCATCTAGTTTGATTACAGATCTATCTGCCAATTGCAGTAATGTAGGTGTATAAAGAAGATTGGGAAGTTTGAGCTATTCCATGCTTTGTATTCTCATAATGTTTATTGCTGCTCCTAAGTCAATCAATGTATTTGGGATTTCAACTCCATTGATATGTGTTTTTACAACTGGACTTCCTGGATCTACATATTTTTGTATGGCAATTTTTCCCATCATTATGTCTGCTATTTTTCCTGCTAGCTGAATTATTTTTACTTCTTTTGTTTTTCTTCCTGGTTTCTTCATGCTCAACTCCTTTATTATTTTAGCTAGAATTGGGATCTCCTTAATGGCTTGTAACAAAGGGATTTTGATACAAACATTTTTCAATTCATCTAGAAAATCATAATTAGGCAACATAATATGCTTGTCTACCCCTTTATCAACTTGTAAACTTTCTGGAAAAGGAGGTGTAGATGTGGATACTGGTTGTTGCTCTATGATAGGAGTTGAGTTTATTGGTTCTTTCTGTTTTTCATTTTCAGTATTCTGGTTTTGAGGGGGGTGTTCCTTCAATACTTTTATTTTTTTGTAGAGAATCTTCCTTAGAATTGTCTTGTTATTGAATAACTACAGAAGGCTTTTTCTTATCTAATGTCCTACCAGATCTCAATTGGACATCATTGAGATCTAATGGAGTGATCATGTAAGTTGGATATTTCTGTCCTTCCACCATATAGGTATTCTAAGGATTTTTATTGTTGGGTTTAGGTAATGGTTGGGTAGGTAACTGATTTGGTCTCTGTGGAAATGGTAGTGAAAGTTGAGGGTTTTGGTTTTGAAGTTGGGGCTGTTGAATTTGTTGAGGAATTCGTTGGGGAGGATAGTTTGGATATGATGGAGGATATTGATAGTATGCAGAGAATCTTCCATAAGGATTTTGCATTCCTTGAGCCCAATGTTGAATTTGAGATTGAGATTGAGGCCAAGGTTTCTGCCAAGAATTCCAATTTGGAGGGGAATGCAAATACATTTGGTTGTTAAAACCCTGATTTTGTTTCCCTTTCCAAGGTCTTATAGAGACAAAGAAAAGAGATTCTGTTGGCTTTGAAATTGTTTCCTCTTGAAAAACAGCCTTAAGACCATGGATTGAAGGACAATTTTTGGTCTCATGGTGTTTTGAACAAATCACACAAGTCTCTATGACTTTTGCATCTAAAGGGCATTCTCTTAAAGCGTGCTTCTTTCTGCATTTAGGACAGAAAATAGCCAAAGCATCAAACTCAGTTTTCTACTTGTTTTATAACTTAAGGGTGTATATATTTTCACTAAGGCTCCCTAGAATATCTATTTTAAATTCATCAAGCATGTTTCCAATTTCTGCCCTACGTACTGATCTAGTGGCATATTTATTCACCCTAACAAGAGAAGGATCTCTTGCACCTTTCCCAGTTTTGGATTTTCCTCTTAAGAGATGAACACATAATTCTCTAATGTCACTTAATGGGAGTTGAGAGATATCTCCTTTCCCCATCATGTTAAGGATATCTATCCACTCATCTCTAATGGCTTTTAATAAAAGAGCTTTTAAAGTATCTTGATCTACGTTATCCATTTTTGCTCTTTTTAAGTTATAGTTGAATCTCTCAATTAAATCCTCTAAATTTTCATCCTCTCTTTGCATCATTTTGAACACTTCATCCTTGTGATTGAGAGGCATGCAATAATCCAAATACCTGTCCAAAAACACTTTCTTCATGTCATTAGATGTTCTAATAGACTGAGTGACCAATCCCATGAACCATTTTAAAGCAGCTCATTTCAATGTTGAAGGGAAAAATTTGAGTTTTTGAGAGTCTTGTAAATAATCATAAGTTCTGCACAAGACTTAAAATTCAAATAAGAAGGTTTCAGGGTCTTCACTTTTTAATCCATGAAAATTTGGGAGGACAAAAGGTGAGAGATTTTTCATTGTGGAATCTGTTTCTTCATCAACTATAGGGAATTCAAAAGAATTATCAACTTCCCTATTTCCTCTACCTCTTCCATTATTTCCTCTGCCTTCTCCATTATTTCCTCTACCTCTTCCTTTACCTCCTTCTCCTCCAAACAGTGAGAATTCTCCATCCTCTCCTTCTTCTGCCATTAAAGTTTCTTCAGAGTTAATATAAGATTCAACCTGCAAGGTTAATTACTCTTCCTATGGTTCCTATATTAATGGTATGGGGAAGAGCGGTTCTACTTCTTCTTCTCCACTAGGTATTCTTAATTCTTCAACTAAAATATGTTCCCCTATAGAGGTGAAAAAGGCTACTCCTTCTATTGGAGATCCAAGATTTTCCTCCTCTAGGATTGCCTCAATAGATGAAGTAGGAGATCCTCTTGATTGAATTTCTAATCTTAGAACTTCAGGAGGTCTATGGCTAGGAATATGAGCTCGTGATGGAGGTGTATCTCTTCTTAGTCTTGGTGAAGTAGGTGGTGTTGTAGGAATTGAAATCCTGCCTCTAGCTATGAATCTACCCCTAGAGTCTCTTTCTCTACACATATCAAATTTTTTTTTTGAATGTAAGAGATAAGGTTACCTAATTACACTTCCCTGGAAATGGCGCCAAAATTTTTATTCAATTTAGTGTCCTAAATTGCTTGCATGAATTATCAACCGATGTTTGTCGACTGATGAAGTGTGATGCACTATATGTTCTTAGTTAACTTTTCTCTTTCTTCGTTATTTTGTATTTTTATGTTTGTTTTGGGGGTTTCTGTTCTTTGATGTCTAAGAATATACAATCTATGAGATATTTACATGGATCTAATGAGTTTTAAAGGAAAGGATAGGTTCCTAAGTTAGTCTAATCTTCGAAAAATGGACCAAGAACCATTTTAAGTAGTTAGGACCGAATAAGAGAAATAGAGCATCTATCTTATCCTACCATTTAGTCCTAATCCATGGATCTAATTCTTAAAACCAAAAGTAATACTGATATAGAAGGTAATTCAATAATTGCATTCATTTAGCCATACAAACATTCAATTTGGGAATATGATAGAATCAATCTCTTTGAAATGATTTTTTGGAATGTCAAGTGATGCAACTAAGTAATGCCCTGAAAACAGAAAAGAAAAGATAACAGCATGAAAAACTAACAATGTGCTGAGTAAGCTCAATCACTGCATGAATTAGATATTTAACCATTTAAGTTAGAATTATCATCATTTCTAAATGGTTTTTGAGAACATCTATTAATACAGCTAATTGACAGTTCTATGCTAAGAAAGTGAGTAACAAAACAATAAGAAACTAAGCAACTGTGTATTCTCATTATTTCATTCTTCATTCAGTCATTTTTCATACAATATATGAGAAGAACAAGACTTGCACAGTTGTGATTTTATCCTTACACTATTGGTTACAAACTGAAATGAAACAAAATTAGAGAAAACAGATTTGTAGAAAACAGAGTAATAGAAATTAAACTGAAAACAGCAAGTGAAAAACCTCCTTTAGTGCAGGGGCCCTTTGCAACTGATGTGGTTGGATGATAACTAGTTAAAGATGCACTTTTAAACCACCATTGACAAAACAGAGTTTGTATTATCAACAAAACGAAGTTTGAACAGAGTATTTAAAAAAGCCTGTAATTCCTTCTAGCTTCTAACTAATTCTTGGTTTCATTCAACCGATATTTATAGAAAAATAACATAACTATCTAAGAGAAAATCTTATTACATGTGGCTAATTTGAATATGTCATCATTGTTTATAAGAAAACATGCTACAAGTGGCTTAATTCGAATTATAATGAGACTTTTAAACTTTTGATTAGCTAGTGGTGGCTTGATCCGCATTAAATCCTCAACTTCTAATCAGCTACAAGTGGCTTAATCCGCATTAACTATTCAATAGAACTATTAGACTCCTGATTAGCTACGAAAGAGCAAATCAAGAGTCCTACTACTTCTAGATAACGTATTTGACTCCATCTTTGACCATGACTTTCAGCATGCTTTCCTATCGATCTAGGCCAAGTGAATAGGATAGAATCCATGTGGAGATGATTCTAGAAATTCCCATGTGGACTAGTTCTTCATTTGACACCTGTAACCTACCAAACCATGAGAGTAGCTACGGAATCCACAGTTATTTGCAGAATAGGTTGCGTTCTGTAGCTAATTTGCAAAAATCTATTAAAATAGCAAGAACATGAAAATATAATATGGTGATCATTTTAATGCTTTCCTAAGACAAAATCTAGCATTTATCATTTATTGGATTTGTAGTCTTGTGAGAAATCAAGAGAAAAAGGTGAGAACAAATGTCAAGGGGAAGGTAATTTTGAGGTTCAACACTTGGCAGGGAAAATGTTTTTCTATTTCTTAGATAGGTTCAGTGGGTAGAATCAAATCCAGATCAGCCCAGAGGACCAGGATAAAACCACCTTCATCTGTCCTTGGGGTACCTTCACCTATAGGGTCCTTCCTTTTGGCCTATGTAATGCCCCTACCACTTTCCATAAGGCAGTCCTGAGTATCTTTGCCAAGCTAGTCCATGATGCAGTAGAAATTTATATGGATGATTTTACACCCTATGGGTGTGATTTCCAGGAGGCTCTGTCCAACTTGGGTAAGGTGTTGAACAAATGCATTGAAATGAACTTGTCCCTTAGTCACAAAAAATTTGAGTTCTTGATAACTTCAGGGATTGTTCCAGGTCATTCATATCCCAAAAAGGACTGCAGGTGGACCCAAATAAGATAGCCATCATCCAAAGGGTCCCACCTCCGTAAAAATAGAGGGATGTCAGAAGTTTTCTTGGTTTAGATGGATATTATAGGAGATTTATAAAAGACTTCAACAAGTTAGCTTTTCCTTTATTTGGGTTATTGGCCAAAGACTCTGAATTTTTATGGTCAGAAAGTTGTTAAGAGGCCTTGGACACCCTGAAGGACAAGTGACCATTGCACCTATTCTCCGAGGCCCAAAGTGGGACCTTTGTTTCCACATACATGCTGATGCCTCTCACAAATCCATAGGATCAACTCTTGGCTAGATAGATGACAAGATATCTTATGCCATTTACTTCATCAATAAGAATCTGTCAAAAGCCAAGCTGAACTACACAATGACTAAAAAAGAGCTCCTAGCTGTTGTGCATTCATTGAAAAAATTTAGGCATTACATTACAGGTTACCAAATATTTGTACATATTGACCATGATACAATTAAATACTTCATGAATAAACCTGAGGTAAAAGCCTGGATTATTAAATGGTTACTTTTATCGCAACAATTTGATTTAACTATTATTGATAAGCCTAGCAAGGAGAATGTTGTTTTTGATATTTTATCTAGATTGACTTTTCTTGTAGGGGAGGAAGGAATGGTTGATGATTAGTTCCCAGATGAATGCTTATTTGCCTTTTTAGTTATCTCTCCATGGTTTGATAACATAGAAAATTACTTGGTGTCTACACAGTTTCCACCAATTTTGTCCTCCAAGGAAAAGAGCAAGATTGTGAGGAGGAGCACCCCATTCACTTGGATTTGGGGCAACCTCTTCAAACTAGGCCTGGATCAAATTCTAAGAAGATGTGTCAGGGAAGTGGAAGTCTTTGACATCCTTTTGACCTGTCATGATGGGCCGTGTGGAGGTCACTTTGTAGCCAAAAGGACAACATTCAAGGTGTTACAAGCTGGTTATTATTGGCCCACTCTTCACTAGGATGTGAGGAGGTATACTAGTCAATGTGATCGGTGCCAAAGGATGGGGAAACCTACCCCAAGGGATGAAATTACTCTGCAACCTCAAGTGACTTTCAAGCCATTTAACAAGTGGGGCATGGATTTCATTGGACCCATTGACCCTCCATGCAGGTGAAAACAATACAACATTGTGTGAACTGACTATTTAACCAAGTGGGCTGAAGCCAACGCCATCAAATCAACAATAGAAGAGAAAGTGGCTGAGTTCTTGAGGGAAAATTTATTTTATAAGTTTGGGTACCCTAAAGAACTGGTCACTGATCAAGGCAGTCAATTTACATCTCATATGATTGAAAATTTGTTAAGCCAACAAAAGATCAAGCATAGAACATCCACTCCCTACCACCCACAAGCTAAGGGAAAGTGGAGGTAAATAATAGAGTGTTGGAAGGCATTTTGACCAAAGTGATTAGTAGCAACAGAAAGGATTGGGAAGATAGATTAGTTGAGGCCACTTGGGCCTACAATACCACCTAGAAGACCACCACTGGATTCACTTCTTATGAGCTGGTCTATGGGAAGAAGGCCCTGTTGTTTATTGAATTTGAATACAACACCTTAAGAATGGAAGCACAACTAGATCTAGATCTCACCAGGGAACAACAAAAAATATTGCTCCACTAAATTGGTTAGATGAATTTAGGGTGCAGGCCCTCCTGCACACAGAGGTGACTCAAGTTCAAAGGAAGATTTGGCATGACAAGAACATAAAGGAAAAACAATTTCAAGAAGGTGATTGGGCTTTGTTGTATGATTCTAGATACAAGGCATTTAAAGGCAAATTAAGGACTAGATAGTTAGGGCCTTATGTCATAGAAAAATGTCATGGTAATGGTTTAGTACATATAAGAACCATTGATGCCGAGTCTATCCCTTTACTGGTCAATGGGTACAGATTGAAGGTCTACAAGAAGCCCTTGTCAAAGAAAGAATTCATCAACGGCATCAGCAAGACAGTGATGGTCATGGAGAAAGTCTCAGATTATACCCCATCAAGTCCCTGTAAAAAGGAAAAAAAAAGAAAAAAAAGGAAAAAAAAGAGAAAAAAATAAAGAGACTCATGTGAAACCCTCCATGAGGCACCTGAGTCTCACTGTTGGGTTGAAAATGTCTTGAGGCGGATCAATAGTGTTGAAAATAAAAGAAAAAATAAAAATATCTCTAGGTGAAAAACTCTTTTGAGGCACCCAGGGCAAGCAGCTAGGATGAAAACCTCTTGGATGCATACTAGTTGTTTAAAAAAAAAAAAGAGAGAAAAGAAAAACTTTAAAAATGTTGTTTCCAGGTCAGCAGGAGGAGGATCAGAGCAACTTGAGATGAACAAAAGGACCTACACAATCCATATCTTCATTCCTCCATCCCATATTCTTTATTACCCCATCAATCCCTCCATTTATGAGCTCCTCCATCTGAGTTTACACAGGCTCTGTGTTTTCTACAGGATTCCCTGTAATCCTACAAGATTCCCTAAAAACCTACAGGAGTTTCCTGTAGGAATTACATTGGCTTGGGAATCCCAAGAAAAGTGACCCTAGAGCAAGGGTATGAGCAGCCTGTGTCAAAAAATAAAATATTTAATCCAGCACATCATCACCATGCCTCTCATCACCACGTTACCCCTGCATCCATCCAATAAGTCAATTAAAAAAATTACAGTTTTCAAAGAAGAAAAAAACAAATAGAAGAGGGTGAGAAAAAAGGACAAAGGGACAATACTTGAAGGCTATACCTCTCACATACTAATCAATATACTCCTCCTCTACCCATGTCAACAATCCTCATTCTCCAGAAGTGAAGAAAAGTATGAAAAATTTAGGGGAGAGGAACTACGAGACATCTTGTAGGTTTCTTGTAGGAAATCCTGTAGCAGCCTATCCCACAAAAGGAAATTTCACAAGGCTGCAGCCATCTTCAGCATATAGATTCCAATGTCAAGGAAGCTCCTCCAGAGCTCAACAACAAAGCAATATCATCAACATCACTCTCAAGTACCTGCACATCAAAGGAAACAAGCATCAAAAGAGGCCAATACAAAAAAAATATGCAGCAAGTACACAACATAGCGACATCATTCTCAAAAAGCATCATCATCAAAGCATCTTACCCACGGGTATGTCATCTTGCTTATGTTCTCTCGTTAGAACGATATGATAAAAAATGTAGGATTATGTAAGAGTTAGTTTTATAAGCAAAGGTGGCTAGTTAACTTGGCCACCTTTGGCCAGTTGAGGAGGAGAAACAGTTAGAACACTCCACACATGGTAGCAGTCAAATCATAAGAAAAATGAGATAAGGTCAAAAATGGTTAAATTACAGATGGTCGAAGTGGGATATGATTACGAGGTATGGAGGAATTATGGAGTGATAGTAGGACCAACGGTCCAAAATGAGGTGCTCGTACTTAGGCAATCAGGACACCATCCCACACAATTACCCATATAAGTGTAGAGCATTGGAAAGGTATGTTTTAACGAATAACTTAGTAGTGTTTCAAGCAATAGTTGTAACCTTTTCTTTGTTATACAATAGGGAGAATGCAATGAGAATGAATAAAAATGACCCAATCACTAAAAGTTATCTTCTTTATGCAGGAAAAGACAAAAGTAGGAAGGTGCGGTGTAAAACAAGAGTCCCATGAGCAGATAACGGCTGTCCCTCTAAAACCAAGTAAAGTCCAGACCAGGACGAGTAAATCAAGGCAGATCAATTCGGGACGAGATGAAGGACTGTCAGTTCGGAAGACTAGGCAGAGAAAAGAAAGGAGTTAACAGTTTAACAGATCCCTCAGGATCTTTGATCCTGAGGATTTTTACGATCAATTATTTTGTTGTTTAGTTAACTCCGCCATTACTTGTATAAGAAGGGGCGGCATTGAAGACTTAAGGGACGTCTGGAATATCTTGTATTTTTACTTTCTGTTTATAAGCTGCACAGTTGGTTAAACTCAGACTATCGAGTCTCTTTGAGACTTAGTTTTGCTGTATTATCATTGATGCGTTAATATAATATATTCGTTGTTATTTTCCTCCTGCATCTGAAGTAAGTTACGGCAGTGTGCCATTGAGAGCTAAGTGCCCGGCTCCAACGGACACTGGCTGATTGTATCATTACAGTTTGGCTTTGTGTGGTTTGTTTATTGTTCTCAATAATCTGATATATGTACATGTTGTTCCATACTTGTTCATCAGTAGTTTTCCCTTTATAAATCTTTGTAACAAGTTTACATCATATTTCCAGAATTGATCACATAACATTGTTCTAAGTTGTTCGCTTCGGTTACAGAATTTATAAGTGGAATGTCTCAGTTGCATATGGTTAGAGTAATGGACTACTGGTAATCGTTTCAGATTATGTTTATATATGATTGACGTTTCCTGTTTATGGTGATTTGCTGTTCCATTTGATCAAACCATCTACTTGTACAAAAGATTGCTCTTTCTTCGTATGTAAGTTGATGCCAAGAATTGAGAGTATTGAACTCGCGAGATTAGTTTCTTTCATGCCATTCCTTTTTACTGCTGTTCCATTCCTGAATTGCTGTTCCATTTCTGAATTGCTGTTCCATTTTGCTTTCTTGCTGTTCCTTTTTACTTGCATTCATTGGTATTGTGTGGGAGGAGGATCAAGGCTGTCGTGAGACACAACAGACGCTATTATGCTCCCAGATCCATGACCCATACTCTAATTTCTTTTCCTTCATCAGTTTCTAAAGGGATGGGTTACTGCTTCCGTACCCTTGACTGACAAAGTTGTCGTGTGTGATTTCTTTATGCAGAAGTAATTTAGCATAGCTTAGCATCCATTTACTCTTGTATTTCTTAGATCTATACCACTAAGCATTGCTCTGACAAATAGCCTCAAATCGAGATACCCTTCACAATAAAAAAAAGGTTCCCGAATTGACTTGTAATGTGAGATAACTAGAGGTGAAAAAGGCCCTTGTTACAACTCTACATTTTGGCGCCGTTGCCGGGGAAGGGTATAGCCATTTTTTTTAAAAAACAGGGTAGTGTGCGAATCTGCTAGGGGGGAATTGGATTTTAAAAACGGAAGGTAAGAACCTACGTATGGAGCATGTAAAAGCCCTGCTCCACCGTCCGCCTTCCCAACAGAAATTGATTGGTTAAATAGGATTTAGCAGTTTAATTGGAGTGCATGACTAAGCAGAAAAAGCCTGAAAAAATCAGAAGCCTCCATCTAAAGCTGAAAAAGCCAAGGGGCCGGTGACTCTTGGGCGAACGACCTTTATAGACGAAATCTATAAGAAAGCCGAATCTCAGCCATCAGTAGGTTATAGGAAAATCAATTCTAAACAGCCTACTAGTTCCCTTCAGGCCTCAGAATCACCATCTGAAGCCTTTGCTGAGGTGCACAGTCAAACAGAGGAGCAGGACTGTCAAGAAATTGAAAATTTGACTCCTGGACTATTGCACGAAGGGAATCTTAGTAACCTTTGCGAAGGAGAAGGAGAAACAGGGGAAATCGGGGAACCTAGATCTCCTATCGAACCAAACCAGTCTTTAAGTAGCCCGGATAAAGGAAGCGCTGCAAAAATTCTTGTTGAAGGAATTCATTCACCTCAGATAGTTGGGACCATCATTATCCCTGATAAAGGGAGTCTTGTCAAAACAATCCCCATTAAGACTACCCCTACTCAATCAAGGAACACTCTCTTAGAAATTCCTGAAGACTACTGGCATATATTCGATCTCATGGCGCAGAATCAGCCAAATACCCAGACCTCCACATTACAATACCCTATAGTAGATTCTGCAGCGAATGCGCCCATGAAAGCCATCCCTTTCCAGCATATCCCCACATTTCATGGCCTTACATCGGAGGATCCGGATGCATTCTTGTTCGAATTTGATGTATTATGTAGAGGATACGATTACACTACCGATCCCCAGAAATTAAAATTGTTCCCCTCCACATTAAAAGGGGCTGCTTTGAGATGGCTTATGGGTTTAGGTGGTGGGGTTATTAACAATTGGGATCAAATGAAAGAAGCCTTTTTAAAGAAATATCAGGACTACTGTAGGTCAAGAGAGCTAAAAGATGAAATCTTTCAAATGTCAGCCAGACCAAACGAAACTCTAGAAGAATATGTAGAACGTTTCCAATATAACTTGCAAAGATCTCCCTATGCATCGTTGCCTTTGCCTGATAACGTATTGAAAACCGCATTAATTAGAGGTATGAAAGAACAATGGATTGAAACGTTGAATATTATGGGGA
>APFE031276680.1:31551-57465 GCA_000404065.3 Pinus taeda | reverse complement strand
TGGTATTGGATGCTTCAGCATGTATTAATATGTATTGTAACATTGAAAGGAATATAATGAAAAATCAAGCTGGTAGTCTCGGTTTTGAGATCCAGTGGGAAATCTCTGTGTATATGTGTTTTATGGGTTATGCTCTCGCATTTTTATTTTCTTGTGATTTAGAATTCGTATGCAGGTAATTTCTGTACGGGGTTAAAACCTACAAACTACATCCTGCTTCCTATGCCAAAATGCATTGGGCTCTTCAAAGCAACATTCTTCTTCAATTTGCCTTCTCAAAACTTCAATTCTGCTTTTTATTTGGGGAAGTTTAAGCTGTTCTTCGATTCTGAGAGTAGATTTTAGATCTTTCAAATCTGACAGTCTTGCTTCAGCCTTATCCAAATTTTGCATAGTTTGGATCATGGTGGAAATTCTTGGATTTGAAATATATGGTAATTCAATCTTTTTCCTTGTTCCTTTAGATGTAGGAATTGATATGAAGTAACCAACTTTTCCACCTTTGAACCTTAATGAGCCATGAGGTTCTATAGCTGCTAAGAAAACATTTCTAGGGATGCAATCAACAGGAATATCTGCAACTGCAAATTTTAAATTAATACAGTGATGCTTAAAGCATAGAGATGCTTTGGTTACTTCATATATAAGCATTTTATTGCCTAAGCCCACCACTTTTCCATCTACAGCAACCCAATATTTTGCTGGAATGGTCTTTATATTGAGAATGTTTATGTCTGCTCCTAAATCAAGAAGCACCATTAGTTCAAACATTTCTCCCCAGATGCAGATATTGACTTTGACATGATGCTGCTAGTAAGAGATAGTCATAAGCCTCATTTCTCTGAATCCAAAAGTCAGATCTGTAATTCCTTCAACAACTTCAAGTACTTGTTTGTTGATGTATTGGGTGGTATCCCATGGCTGGTCCTCATCCTTTTCCTCTTCTTTTTTATTGATCAGTTGCTTTCCCTTTTTTAATTATGCAATCTAGGATTTCATAGCAGAGATTTCTGATTTGATGTTGTGAATTTCCCGACTCACTTCTCCCAGGGTAAGTGATCTCATTCTTTCAGGTTTCTCTTGATGCCTTTGATATGATTTAGTGTTTCTTTCAAATGAGGCATCAATAAACAAAGATTTCTTACCTGAATCTTTTGAAGTTCTGGACTTGAGCTGGTCCATGAAAGCTTCAAACAGGCGATTCTTCATTTCATTATCTTCCATGGCACAGATATGAGAATCACTGTAAAATTCTGAATCAGAATCATATTGGATTTGACAGGCACATTCAACAGATTAAGAACAAAAGCATTCTGAAGTATCAGAATCTGAATATTGTTGTATATGAGCTTGTAGTTCTTCTGCAAAGGAAGAACTGAATGAATCATAAGATGATTCTTCAATTTGGTGCTGCTGAGCTATTTCTCTGATTACAACATTGGGGCAACGTTCTGTCTTATGAGTATGGGAACCACATTTCATACATTGCATTGGTCCCTTTGCTTCCTGCTTAACTTGTTTTCCTCTTTGGACAAAGGTTTGAGATTTCTTGCCTCTGTTTTTCTTTGAATCTTCACCTTTTGGACATCTAGAGGAAGTATGTACATTCTGTCCACATAGCCAACATGTAAGGCTATTCCATTTTTCTTGCTTTGATGTATGCAGATGAATATCCAAAGGATTATAATAATGTGTCCAGGGAACATATTTGTAATATCCCTTCTTAGCTCTAGAGGTTTGGCCTAGGGATTGCTTAAGATATTTCCTCCTATCCTTTGGATACTTTTTGTGTCCTTTGTAGAATTTTTCTTTGAATTCTCATTTTTCTCTTTTCTTCGCCTTTCTTCTCTTAACCAAAGGATCATCTGCTGTAAGTCCATATTTGCTACAAATAGAATTTTTGTCTGAAAGTCTGGAAAGCTTTTCCAAAGACTTATTAACTTTGGAACTGGTACAAATACTTACCAGGGTCTTTGTAATATGAGCATATATTTCTCTCCATGTATATGACTCAAATGGCAATTGAAAGACTTCTTGTAATCTGATGTAGTCTACAAATCTGGATGGAAGTGCAATGAGATAAACTTGTTTCCATAACAAGTTCTTTGAATCTTTTACCTCATAAATCCACTGCATCCAATCTCTGTGGAAGTCTTCAAATTGAGACATTTATGACATTTTAAGTTCATAAGAATAACCTCATTTTTATTTGCAATTTCTGTCTCACTCCCACACCAGTGTTCAAGGATCATTGATGTCAATGCTCCTATCATGTTACTGATAGTGGTGCCATTTAGGTTATGTATAACATCTCCATTTTCATCTTTGAGAACTTCTTCTTCCATCTCTGTTATAATCTTTGGAGATGACTCTGTCTCCCACCACCTGAGGAGTGTTCCTATAAAACACTGTATGATAGTTCTGCAAGCATCAATCTCACTTTTTCCCCTTAGACACATAAGTTTATATTCAGTATACATCATGTCTATGAGTTGTCTGATTTGACCAACACTCATGCTATCTATGTTCCATTCTCTATGAGATTCTGGAAAAAAGGTATGAGCTTCAGGGAGCATATCTTTGCCTTCAATATCAGGTGCTGAGTATTTACTGAACCTATGCTCAAGAGGTTCATAAATTGGAAAGATCTGAGTGTCAGAATCTTTCTGATCCATTTTCTCTTCTTTTTCATCCTTAAGTAAGGATGCAATGGTTATTTTCTCAGTAGCCTCAGATTTTGAGGATGTGGCTACTTCCTTTGGAAAAAGTGTTGGAAACTTGTTGACAGGCTTAACAAGATCCTGCATTTTGATATTTCTTTTGAAAAGAAAGGAGTTAGCAACTGGTTTTTCTATTTTCGACAGATCCATATTTTCTACTTTATTTGTCAAACCAGTTATAAGACTTTTAGTTGTATCCATATGATCAACTAATTTATCTTCTACTCCTTCTATTTTTGATAAAGTTTCTCTAGCATATGTACGAATAACAATAGAATCATACAGTACATTATTCAAACACTTATTTACATCATTTATTGATACTTGGATAGTATCAAAGTGCTCTTTCACATCTACTGCTTTAGCTATGTTGATCTCTAGGCCTTTCATTTCAGTGTTTGTCCAATTTAACTATTCTCTTGCCTTTTGTATTCTACTATCAATGCCTAATGCATTGCCATCTTTCTGTACAAGTGGAATAGCTTTGGTTGTATTATGGTTTTCTCCTATAACAATTCCTTTAAATGGAGGAAATTTTGATGGAGTTTCTATTTTTCTTCCATCTAATGCATTCCAAGCATGTTTATTATCTGAAGTGGTTGATGATGAACCAATAATTCTTCCAATATTCAGATAATTGTTTTTTTCTCTTGGGAAGTATAAGTCTTATCAAATTCTTCTGCTTGGGGATTGGTAAAAAAATCCCAATTAAGCATTGCTTTCATCCATTTAGCACTTATTTCAGACTTTAAACACCCATCCATAAGAGAAAAGAATTTGTGTATTTCCATTACAGCAGGCTTTTTGCAATCTTGAGGAACTGGACCAAATCTACATGCAGGAATAAGGCCATTTTCTTGCTCGAGGTATCCTAGACCATGTTTGGGTTTAGTAGGTCTCATTAGACTCATCATTTCAGTTAATATTGGATCTTTTCCTTCCAAAGTAATTATCTCATGCATCATAAGGACATGGTCAGACTCCAGATCATGTGAGAAAGGAATGTCTGAGCTTTTAGGATTGGGGCATGGATTAACAGAGGTTGAAGGAGGAGATATGCCAGATCTAGGATTATGATTTGCATGAATTGCAGTTTCAGCAAGCGTGAGCAGATTGACAATATTTTGACATTCTAAACATTTAACTTCTAGAGAGGCTAAGTTAACAATTTGTGCAAATTCAAAAAGGGAAATATGTTTCTAGGAGGAAGAACTGGAACATGTAGTATCTATAGTAGAAGGATCTCTATAATATTTAGAACCCTTACAGGCTTGATCAATACCTCAACAATCCATAATTGACCTTCTGGGAAAGGATATGACAGCAGAGGATACATTTTCTGTAATGTCAGCTGAGGTGATTCTTTTTGGACTGAGAGGCTTTGGATTATTCACAACCCAATGTTCAAGAAAAGTCAAGTCTTCCCAGCGGATTGTTTGATGCTCGATTTTCTGATTTTTAGCATCAGTCATAATAACAACACTTGACATGGAGTCACGATTGGGTGTATGGTGGATGGCTGGCCATAAAGTATTGGTGTGGCGAAAACAACCTTTAGTCTGTATGGCAATATTATTTCTCTTTTGATGCGTATTGAAACCAGTGGTGTGGATCTGAAGGTGTAAAATTTGGTCAATGGTTTCATCAAAAACATAGATAAAGAAATTCGGAAAACAGTTAAAATAGACTGGGCATGCAAAAGTGGAGCAACAATTCCGCCAATCAAGGAATCAGTGTACTTATTGTGAGTCAGATCATGAACAACGACTAACACAAATGTATTTAATCCTTGATGTATTAAGGGGCTGAGCCCTACTCTGATGCATCATAAGTGTAGATATTTAGTGTTTAATCTCTTGGCCTCTGCCTGTAAAGCTTTGGGATTCAACAAAGGAATAGTCTGGATAGTATCAGAATTCTCTTGAATTTGGCTAACATACTCTTTTATGCTAATCCTAGTGGCAGTTTTTAAATGAAATACAGAAATATCTTTATATACTTCTGAGGGAGCTATGGCAAGTAATTCCCAGTGAGCAGATGGCTGACTTTCCTCATATTCAAGCTCGACTTGGTTTAAGATATGACCCAAACTAGAAGCAAACATATCTCTTAGTGGATTTTCTTCAGCCATAGATTCTCTCTCTTCTAATTCACAGAAAGAAATAGATTTCTAGAATGAATCCATTCTATATGAGTTTTAGAAATAGAATACCGACCTTCTGAACCAGATGTTACTGGCTTTGATACCAATTTTAAGCAGGGGCTTCTATCACAAGCTTGCTACTTGCTGTGTCTCTTCGATTATCTCTAATAGCCAACTCCTGGTGAACCAGTGGCGAACTCAGCGCAAACCTACTTAGAACTTTCAAGCACTTACAGCCTCAACAACGGCTTCTTCGCCTAACGAAGACCTTGGCATCCCTTCGTTCCTTTGGCGAACCTCCGATGAACTTCTTGTGAACGTCAGATGAAAGCTCAAAGATAGCTACTACCACATCAGACAATATAGATGCGCAAGGTATTCAAATGCGGAATGGTGTACTCATATTATTTTAGAATGGATTTCAAAATTTTTATAGAGATATTCTTTATGAGAGATTGACTATCTTCGCATTCATCAGACTTTATGCTATTCGCAGGAAATGGGCAATTCCAAAGGATACCTGGCGAAACATAGACTCTGCCTCAAAATATTACTAGACTCATTTACAGACTCAAAGACTTCTAAAATGATTCGGCCACTTAAATTCAACCATAACGCATCGCATTAAATCTGCTAAAAATTAATTAAAGACTCAAACGGTTGTGTGCCAAACAAAGAAAATTGCCACATTTATAAAAAAATGAAAACATTAATTCAACCATAATGCATCACATTAAATCCACTGAATATTAATTAAAGACTCAAACAGTTATGTGCGCCAAACAAAAAGAATTGCCACATTTATAAAAAAAACAAAAGATCAATTTTGGAGGCGGAGAGATTCGAAACCTTAACCTCCGCCTCCCTAGTCTCCTCTACCACCATTGGACCATGAGGCAAAGCGTTGATAGCTCTGCCTGAAAGAATGTATTTAAACCTTCGTTTCATTTGTATGGAGGGGTGGCGAAATGGAGAGTGACTAGGGGTGCACAATGCAGAAACGTGAGTAATGAAACCATGAGTGGAACCTTGACACAGATTCCGAGGTGGAACTCTAACATGCTTTTCCAAACAATTTTTTAATGGCATGTAGAACCATGATCCTAGAAAAACACAGGCGGAACCACGATTGAGCCAAATTTTCAAGAGGGCGAAATTTTGCCAGTGTCCAAATTAGACAAACTTTATGTCGATATTTCACCTCTCAGTGACATGACCCTGATCTCGTAGTTAGAATTTTGAACTGAGCAGTGGATCTTCAGATGACCTAGAGGAGGGAATCTTTGAGGAATCTAAAAGATTCCAATAGCCTTAGATTCTCACTTTGTCAGAATTTAGAAATTTGACAGTCAATTCTACACTATTCGATGCCACAAATTTGATGGTGTAATAAGATTTACCATTTGAACATTCTATTTTTGACCACTTTTCAAAGTGAAGTGCAAGTATTAGCATTCAATGTGCGAGCAGTCATTCCATGAGATTCGACGCCACAAGATTGATGGTACAACCAACTTAAGCAGTTTGACATCCTTTTCTTCAGATGGCCCCAGGATGTGAGGTATATGTAGTGTGTTCATGCACTTCTTTTTGTTATGAGATGTATTGTGCTGCATAGATCCCTATTTGATGTTTGATGTGGGATCTTGTTTATTACTTATTTCATGATTCCCTGCTTGATGTGATGCAAAATCATTTGTGGGATGTATTCGTTGTCATGATTCGTCATGTTTTGTTTGAGATCCCTTTGTCGTTATGTTGATGGGATACTCATGTGTTGCCATCTATGTTTTCATTGAGATCCCTTTTATGCCATGTTGGCGGGATGCTCATTATCATCATGCATGAGTTCAGGTCATACTAATCGGAGTCCTTTTTGAATGAGAGTTCCTACAACGGAACATCTCTTGGAGCCACTCCTGCATGAGGGAATTTTCCTTGTATGATAGCGATGTCACCATGTATGTACATCATCACTATTGACATCACTTAATGCAGCGACCTACACCATCTTGACACCAGGGCCCAGAGACATAGTCCCTCCAGGACAAACTCTGTTATCAACGTCTTATGTTTTATGTTGCTGATTCTTGTCATGTTCCTTCTTCTTTACAACATGCATTTATGTTCATTTATACTAATTTTAATGAAATTCTAATCACACCACGAAAGAAACAGATCTTGGTTAAATCTGAGAGTTGAGTCAACTTGGATGATTATCACTACTGTTCGCAACTCCACTTCTAGTGAAAATACTAATTCGAGGTTCATCGATCCTCCCTTTAGTAGTCATCATTTGAATATTCTGTGTTAGCTGCTGGTTCATTTTTTCTTGCATCTTCCCCATAAGTACATGACATTCTTAAAATGCATGCTCAAAGGATTTACAATACTTACATGTCATTGTAGGATTCTGGCAGTCTCTCGCAAAATGTCATGGCTGGATGCAATTATATAAAATATCTTTTCCACTCTCGTGACAGGCTCCACCACCTCAACCTCTTCCTTGGTAACCTCCTCGACCAACGCGTTGTCCATTTCCCTCATGTCCATGTTCATCTGCTTGCATTCTATAAGTGTCAGCACCACGCTTCATCATTAGTTCATAAGATCGAAAATTGATTTCATCATGTCCTATTGATTTACATAATTTGCAATATAGATTCCTTAGAGTCTGTACATATTTTTCTAATAAGTAACAATCCTCTGATCGATGTTGGCCTCTAGTCTTACATATCTCGCATCGTAGGCTAGATCCTGCATTCAAGGGATTCAGTGCTCCACTATCCATCTAATCTCTGAAGACAGGGCACTGTTCTTTAGAACATCCCTCAGATTTTCACTCCATACACCATACTTCTTCTCTAACTTATTTGATTTTCTTAATTTCTTGTAACTGTAGGGTTAGGTTCTCCAACTGATTCTAAATGTGTTGCATGCCTTCATTAGTATCTCCTATAGGCGAAGCTTCCAATTTCATCGCAAGCTTTAGAGCTGATGAGCCTCATCATTGGGTAACTATATGGACCTTAATACACCTCCAATATTATTAAAATCAACTCTTCTCATAATTCCTTACATATTTTAATTATATTTTTCTTAATGAGATGAGTAAAAGTAAGATGTTATGTCTAGTGGTCTAATGTGCATTGATTGTGGGTTTTTGAGAGCAAATCATGGCAATTTTGGCTAATTAAGGGCAGAAAATCGAATGAGACAAGGAGGAGAGATTATAGGAGGATTATAGGAGAAAGATCCTTCTCATTTAATCCTCACTCATTCGAATATTCCTCAATCAAATCACACTAGCTCGGAGTTGCAAGCAGCCGAGTCATGGAGATCATGGGTAGCCGAGCCAGTGACAGATAAGAGCCAGTTCATCTTGAGTTTGGAAGCCAAGCCTCCCTAGATTTAAGGAAGTCTTTGGAGAATTCAATTGTATAAATAAGGAGGCCTAGATCCTCATTAGGATTTATATTTTTTTATGTAAAAGCACTAAGCATTTTTGTGTTCAAGTTTTGTGGAAAAACATTGTTATGTAATTTTTCTGATATGATAATGAGAATGAGCATTTCCTTGATCCAGCACTGAGTTGACTTAGATGGCTAAAGCTCTCGGGTTAGGGCCCAACCCTAGTAGCAAAGGCTCCTCTTCTTTTACTTGTATGCTTAGGTTATTTCATATATTAATTGTTGAATTGGTTTTAGCATTGTTTCATTACAAGTAGTTGTGAATTTGATTAGTTTTCTTCCATTTGTGCATTGCTTTAGTAGTAGCTTAGAAAGATAAAGGAATACCAAAAAGGCTGATAGTAGGTGCATTTGGCTTCACTCCCCCTTCAGGGACCATGGTTTGAGAAAAAACTCCTATTCAGCCCCAAAAAGACAACATTCTCATTTCTTATGGAATTTAGGGTTTTCTGCTACTTAGGCCAACATCTTTTCAGTTTTTAAGAATAGGATTCAATTTTCATTTCTGATGTCTTTAGCCTTGTATTAGATCTCAAAGTGTTTCACAATAGTCTGCAAGTATTTCCATGCATGAACTAGGCAACTAGATAATCAAATTATGTTTTCTTAAGTTGATTGAAAATATTTCTTATTTGACATGATTCATGGATAAATGTCAGTGATTGATGCATTGTAGGAGTTTGAATAGTGCAGGGATATCTTGTGACCATCAACCCCAGCCTAACCTCATCCATCCATGATCACCAAAAGCCACTAAGTCCCTCAACCAATTCATCATTCTACAAGAACAACTTTCCAAGTTTGTTGAGAAAATCCAACCATCTTATAAACTTTGTTTTGAGCTCTGAAGAAGACCTAGTCACTCCCTTGCCTTATTTCTCCCACCATTCACCTTCCATAAGCCCTATACCAACTTCCAAATTACTCCTATTGCTCTCGACTAGATCCTGTAGGAATATAGGGGATACTGTAGGAGCATTAGGACATCCTATAGGAAGCATTAGGACATCCTATAGGACGACCTGTGGTGGCCTGTTTTGAGGCTGATTTGTGGGGAAAAGCATCCAAGAATATAGGAGAAGACCCCTAATTTCCTCTCAAACCATCTGACGTTTCACCACCATCTCTAACCCACCTGCCACATCACACAAAAAAGGACAAAAAGAAAAAAGAGTTATTGTGTTCATTTATATGCACAACAATAGAATGTTTTGTTATTTCAGATTTCATGCTTAGGATAGTTAGGATTACACACATGTTAACTTAGAATTCTTTTGAAGAAAAACCTCTTTGCAATTAGTTAGATGAGTGGTGTTTTTAAGCATTTGATTTCAGTCTTTCCTTACTAAGTAGATAATATTTTAGTGTTCCCAATTACTGCAACATTCCCCTTTCCTCATTGGTAATCAAGTTTCTTCTCAATCAATAGAAGGATGTTTTGAGAAACCATAGTGGTTTATCGCCAGCTCAACAATGGCAAAGAGTGGACCCATCACATGTTCTTGTGCATACAACATCGTCTCCGCCAAGTTTGTACAAAACCTGGGTTGATAAAGTAAAGTTGGTAGTCCCAGGAGTTGCAACATTCTTGCTGCAATACTGGTGCTCATCACTTTTTGGTGTCGTTGCCAGGGAGGAGTCTGAGTAAGATGTGATTTCTGCTTTCTTTCTTCCATTTCTTATCTCCGACATTCTGCTATTAGCTTCATTTCTACAAAAGTAATTGTAAATTGGTTTTCTTTCTTTTCCATTCTGCAAGTGAGATTTCATTCAACAATTAGTTTCCATTTAGTTTGTTATTTCAATTATGCAATTAGTCCCAAATTTTGAAAAAAAACACAAAACAAAACAAAAACACTTCTTTCATGCCTCGTAGGAAAAGGGATAACTTAGGAAAATTTCTACCAAATACCCCCACTACTTCAAACAACCAACCTTCTCTCTTCTTTAGTGGCTATGAATTTGAGGACCCCTTAGGCGAACAACTAAAGATTTTTGAAGAGCCTACAGGGGGAGAAGAAGAAGGAGAATCCATTCCAACTGACCTAATGGATGAAAATAGAAATGGCAGAGGAGATAGAGAAATAATTGAGGGTGCTTTTCCCATCAAAGAAACTAATGGGGATACCAGGATGAAAATCATAAGCCCCTTTTCTCTTCCTCATTTCCATGGCCTGATCTCAGAAGATCCAAATACTTTCTTGTTTGAGTTCATTGTCATATGCAGAACTTATGCTTACACCACTAATGATCAGAAGTTGAAATTATTCCCATCCACTCTCAAGGATGCAGGTTTGCGCGAGTTCATGGGTTTACCTGGGGATAACATCACAACCTGGGCTCAAATGAAGCAAGCCTTCAACAACAAGTATCGAGACTATTGCAGGTCCGAAGACACTAAAGAGGAAATTTTTAGAATGACCTTGGGGCATGATGAATCCTTAGAGGATTATGAAGAGAGATTCCAGCTTAGCTACAAAAGGTCCAGGTTCACACTTGATCCTGAGTCACTGAAGCTAGTCCTGCTCCGGGGGGTAAGGGAAGATCTTATGGATACCCTAAACCTGCTAGCAGGAGGGGACATCTACCAGCTACCCTATGAAGATATCAAGAATGTCTTTAAGAACCATTCTAGTGCAGCTAGGAAAAAGGTTAGGGGTAGTCAACCACTGGCTAGCTCATCCTCTTCCAACACATCCATAAAAGGTGAAATTGGAAATATGCTGGAATATTTCAAGAGTGAAATGTTGCAAACCCTTGCCCTACAGATGGACACTATGCACATCAAGAGGAAGCAGGAGGAAGCAGAGATAGAATTAACCATCTTCTACCCTATATGCACAAGGTGGCACCCTAGGAATGAATGCCCCATTAAACTTGATAGAAATCTTCTCGGCCTGTCAAGAAAACCACGCCACAGACAAGTGTCCTTCTCTACCTGGACTAAAAGCTATGTATCAGGGAATTGAAGGGGTGACTGAACAACTCTGCTACATAAATAAAAAAAGACCTCATGGGCCTCGACCATACTAGCAGGGCATGTAAGGGTCATCCTATGCATATTACAACCCTAACCAGAACACATCCATTCCCTCTTGGGGCCCCCTACTCATCCCTCCTGGTCTACATGTTCTCCTTGGTCTTTTGCACCTCAACACCATTCCCAGCCAAACAACTAGTCATTTCAGCCATATACTCTACCACAACGTCAGTGGAATGCACCACCCTAGGGGTGGAGGCCGCCATACAACAATGCTCCAGCTTTATTTCCATCATCTCCGACTCAACCACAAATTTTACACCCTGCTCCACCTAAACAACCTTAGATGCCTGCCCAGCCAAATCCGAACCCAAATAATAGACAAGCATAGCAAGTATACAGTGGAGAGACATCCTACCCTGCTTATGCTATGGAGATTCAAGAAATCAAACTAAGGTCTTCGAGAGTACTCTCGGACAACCAAACTCCATCTCCACCTAGGGAGAGTGAGGATGAAAGAGAGGAAAGGATGCCTATATTGAATCCACCACCCTTTCCTGAGAGATTAACTTAGCCAGTCTAGCCTACCCCATAAGAGAATGAACTTCTGGGTGAATTGAAAAATATATGTGTCAAAATTCCACTTATCCAAGCCATTAAGGATGTACCTATTTACAACAAACTGATTAAAGAGAAGTGTTCCAAACATCCAGGGAGGTGACAAAAAGACACCCCTACCATTAATGTCTTTGGACAGCTGTCCGACTTAATGATGGGGCATGTAATTTTTCCAAAGTATTTAGACCCTGGAAGCCTTGTAGTAGATATGCACATCAATGGCACCATTGTCCCACACACCTTGATTGATCTTGGGGATACCATTAATGTAATGAATAAGGAAAACATGCTCAAGCTCAATCTTTAGGGTTCATTAAGAAAGACCACAATAGTCTTGTAGCTTGCAGATCGTTCCACAGCAGCCCATGAGGGGATTGTTGAGGATGTGATGGTCTCCATCGATTCCTAGGAGTACCTTGCAGACTTCCTAGTTCTCCAGCCTAAGGCCAAGCTTAGTGGTTATCCTCTCGTACTTGGGAGACCCTGGTTAGCCATTACCAATGCCTACATTAGCTGCAGGGTTGGAAATATGACTATAAAAAATGGACATCTGTCCAAGCAGTTTGTCTTGTACCCTCCTACTTAGCCATCTTTAGAACATGACATACCTTTATGGCTAGAAGAGGAGGAGGAAGATGAAATCTACTAAGCCCAACTCTATACCTTAGAAATTGCCATGGGAGGAGGAAAACCAGATGAAGATGATTTAATTGTACACATACTCCAAAATCCAACTCCCATCACCTTGTCCTTAGAGGAAGTAGTAAAGGAAACCAAGAACAACCATCAGATTGATCTTTGATTAGTCGATTCAAACCCTACTCATGTCAAAACAATAGAATTCGGCCCTGAGAGAACTTTGAAAATCAACCCCTCTCTTTATGTACACTAATAAGAAGAGTTGTGCAACATGCTAAGGAAGCATTTGGATGCCTTTGCATGGAGTTACAAAGAAATAAAGTGAGTGCACCCCTTGGTGTGTACTCACCAAATTTATATCAAAGAAGGTTGCAAACCAGTCTGACAACCCCAAAGGAGAATGAATCTAGATCTCAAGGATATAGTCAAAGAAGAGCAGCAAACGCTACTAGATGCAGGATTCATTTACCCTATCTCAGACAGTGAGTGGGTTTCTCCTTTGGTGTTGGTTCCAAAAAAAATGGGAAGTGGAGGATTTGTGTCGATTTACATAGAGTTAAAGAAAGCAACAAAGAAGGACCATTTCCCTCTACCTGTCATTCACCAAGTGTTATATGGCATGGTAGTGAAAACATTTTTCTCTTTCCTAGATGGGTTCAGCGGGTACAATCAAATCCAGATCAGCCCAGAGGACCATGATAAAACCACCTTCACCTGTCCTTGGGGTACCTTCACCTATAGGGTCCTTCCTTTTGGCCTATTCAATGCCCCTACCACTTTCTAGAGGGAAATCCTGAGTATCTTTGTCGAGCTAGTCCATGATGTAGTAGAAATTTATATGGATGATTTTACACCCTATGGGTGTGATTTCGAAGAGGCTCTGTCCAACTTGGGCAAGGGTTTGAACAAGTGCATTGAAATGAACATTTCCCTTAGTCCTGACAAATGTGATTTCTTGATGGCTGCAGGGACTATTCTAGGTCATTCAATACCCCAGAAAGGACTGTAGGTGGACCCAAATAAGATAGCCATCATCCAAAGGGTCCCACCTCTGCAAAAACAAAGAGATGCCAGAAGTTTTCTAGGTTTAGATGGATACTATAGGATATTTATAAAAGACTTCAGCAAGTTATCTTCTCCTTTATTTGGGTTATTGACCAAAGACTCTGAATTTTTATGGTCAGAAAACTATCAAGAGGCCTTGGAAACCCTAAAGGACAAGTTGACCACTGCACCTATTCTTCGAGGCCCAAATTGGGACCTCCCTTTCCACATACATGTTGGTGTCTCTCACAAATCCATAGGAGCAGCTCTAGGCCAGATAGATGATAAGCTACCTTATGCCATTTATTTCATCAGTAAGAATCTATCAAAAGCTGAACTGAACTACATAGTGACTAAAAAAGAGCTCCTAGTTGTTGTCCATTCATTGGACAAATTTAGGAATTACATTACAGGTTACCAAACATTTGTACATAGTAACCATGCTGCAATTAAATACTTTATGAATAAACCTCATGTAAATGCCTAGCTTATTAGATGGTTACTTTTATTGTAACAATTTGATTTAACTATTATTAATAAGCCTGGCAAGGAGAATGTTGTTGCAAATATTTTATCTAGATTGACTTTGCCTGTAGGGGAGGGAGGAATGATTGATGATCAGTTACCAGATGAATACTTATTCTCCATTTCAATTATCTCCCCATGGCTTGCTAACATAGAAAATTACTTGGTGTCTACACAGTTTCCACCAAATTTTCCCTCCAAGGAAAAGAGAAAGATTGTGAGGAAGAGCGCCCCATCCACTTGGATTGGAGGAAACCTCTTCAAACTAGGCCAGAATCAAATTATGAAAAGATGTGTCAGGGAGGAGGAAGTCTTTGACATCCTTCTGACCTATCATGATGGGCCTTGTGGAGGTCACTTTGCAGCCAAAAGGACAGCATTCAAGGTGTTAAAAGTTGGTTATTACTGGCCCACTCTTCACTAGGATGTGAAGAGGTATACTAGTCAGTGTGATCGGTGCCAAAGGATGGTGAAACCTACCCCAAGGGATGAAATTCCTCTACAACCTCAAGTGACTTTCAAGCCATTTGATAAGTGGGGCATGGATTTCATTGGACCTAATGACCCTCCATCTAGGCAAAAACAATACATCCTTGTGTGAACTGACTATTTAACCAAGTGGGCTGAAGCCAACGCCATCAAATCAACAACATAAGAGAAAGTGGCTGATTTCTTGAGGGAAAATGTATTTTATAAGTTTGGGTACCCTAGAGAACTGGTCACTAATCAAGGCAGTCAATTTACATCTCACATGATTGAACATTTGTTAAGCCAGTGCAAGATCAAGCATAGAACATCCACTCCTTACCACCCACAAGCTAATGGGAAAGTGGAGGCAAATAATAGAGCATTGGAAGGCATTCTGACCATAGTGATTAGTAACAATAGAAAGGATTGGGGAGATAGATTAGTTGAGGCCACTTGGGCCTACAATACCACCTAGAAGACCACCACTAGATTCACTCCTTATGAGTTGATCTATGGGAAGAAGGCCCTGTTGTTTATTGAATTTAAATACAACACCTTAAGAATGGAAGAACAACTAGATCTAGATCTCACCAGGGAACAACAAAAAATATTGCTCCAGCTAAATTGGTTAGATGAATTTAGGGTGCAGGCCCTCCTACACACAGAGGTGACTCAAGTTCAAAGGAAGATTTGGCATGACAAGAACATAAAGGAAAAACCGTTTCAAGAAGGTGATTGGGCTTTGTTGTATGATTCTAGATACAAGGCATTTAAAGGAAAATTAAGGACTAGATGGTTAGGGCCTTATGTCATAGAAAAATGTCATGATAATGGTTCAGTACAGATAAAAACCATTGATGCAGAGGCTATCCCTTTACTAGTCAATGGGTACATATTAAAGGTCTACAAGAATCCCTTGTCAAAGCAAGAATTCATCGACGGCATCAACAAGACAATGATGATGGTGGAGCAAGTCTCAGCTTCTACCCCATCAAGTCCCTGTAAAAAGGAAAAAAAAGAAAAAAAAGGGAAAAAAAAGAGAAAAAAAAAAGAGACTCGTGTGAAAATCTCCATGAGGCACCTGAGTCCGACTGTTGGGTTGAAAACCTCTTGAGGTGGCCCAATGGTGTTGAAAATAAAAGAAAAAATAAAAAGATCTTTGGGTGAAAACCTATTTTGACAAATCCAGAGAAGGAAGCTAGGATGAAATTGTAGAAATTCTGCAAATTCTCTACAAATCTACCTCTAAGATCTCTGCAGAAAATCTGACTATAGATTAACCCGAAAATGCAATATAACCAAAGAAAAATACTATAACCTACTTCTACTATCAATTTGCGGAAGCTTAAAATATTGAGCAAGATCGAGCTGAACACATATAACCAGAAGAATTAATGAACCAAACACATGAAAATTCTTAGGGGAAAGCCTCATGCTAAAAACCCCACTATTTGTATTATCATACAAGGTGGAAATACATAGATATTATACAAAGCCTTAGCTCTCACAGCTAGCCAGCTCTCAGTACAATCCTCCTGGATGCTCACAGGCAATCAAAACTTCTCACAAGCCTTCTCCTCTGCCCTCCAAGATCCTATTTCCTTGCGCAGTTTCTCCTAGGTGATCCTCCTATTACCAAGTGGAACAATGATCTCTCACACTAATCCTACACCCTGTCATAATTGTGTAATCCTCAAGGAATCTTTTCTTGACTACATGCATGAGTAACCTTTATAGGAAAACACATGCAACTGATAGTACACTATCCTTGACATTTAGCTCAACTACATCTTTCTCTGAATAGATATGCATGAGTTTCTAATGAAGGAATCTTCAGTTATCTGGAGTACACTAGTTGAGTGCATGCATGCATCAACTAATTGATAACTCACAATTAGTTCCTCTAACAGTTTGGAACTAATTTAACTGGACTTAACTCAGTAAACTGAGCTAACTAATTACAACTCAAATATAACTCAATCTTATCTCCTTAATTAAGGGATAGTCTCGTTAATTTAAGGGATAATTGTTGCATGACTTCAGAAATATTTCTTACTTGAATTTCTCCAACTAATTAATCCATAATGAATTAATTGATTATTTCCAAGTAGCTGGTGAGACTACATTCAATTTTAATTCGCAATTTTAATTCAAGGATAAATTAAAATTGGAATATTCTGGATTCTATTTTTATCATTTCTTGTTGCTATTTTCAACACTCCCTCTCAACAAGAAAGGAATTCAACTCGATCCCGATCGTGAACCTTTGGAATTTTATGCATGCAACACTTCTCTCTAGTGTTTTTGCTCCAACAACTTCAGTAACAAAAACAAACATCCAACCTGAATTAGTATGATGCATCTGTCATCAAAGTCTCTGACTGCTATTGCCTCTGTCAACTAAAAACTTTGCGCTTCGACTGACTCTGCCTTTCTGCACTGTTGTCAACCCTTCTCTGCGCTCTTTAGTATCTAACTGCTCTAGCCTCTGTCACTTTGATATTTGACTGCATCAACCCCACTGATTCCTCCCGCTACTATGTACTTTGGGCTCTCGTAGCAAGGTACAATCCATGAGATAAAACTTCTCAACGAACCCTGCCCAATTTCAGCCTTCTTGGGACTATCACTTCACATTGCCCCACCTCACACTTGGAGGTATGGCTGCATGTGATACCTTGGTCCACTTCTCCAATTGTGGCTCCTCCATAATCGTCTGAGACTTCTTCTGGGACTGCATGTTGAGAGGTAATTTACTCTCCCTCTCAACCACCAAGTCTCTAACATTTGCCTTGCTCGTCAAGGCTTTGCATTCATATTGAGCCTCAAGAGCATACATGTTCTTGACTCGTGAACCAATCTATTTCACCTGTCTCATGGTGATGTGTCTAAGGAAAACCTTTCCCTTACTGAAGACAACATCGTAGCCTTTGTCCTCCAACATCGCGGTCGATACCAAGTTCTTCTTCAGTCCAGGCACATACTTCACATCTGGCAAGGTGATAGGAGCTCCATAATCCCTCTGAAAAGAAACCTTTCCCACTCCTGAAATACTATACCTTTCATCGTCACCCATCTCTATGCACATCTTGAGGTCTTTCTCCTCCAAGGTACTAAATAAACATTTATCATCGGTCATGTGGAATGAGGCTCCACTGTCAAGAAACTAGACACAACCCATCATCGATGAAACCATGCATGCAATGAGGGTAATGTCCATTTGAACTGAGAGGCTAATGCCTCACCTTCTAATCCTTCTGAGGATCCCTTCTTGGACTTCTTTGATGGGCAATTAGTCGCATAATGTCCCATCTCGTGACAATTAAAAAATCTCACTTTAGATTTGTCACCCTTCTTCCCTCCATGAGAAGAATTTGATTTGGAATGGGAATCCTTCCCCTTCCCTTTCCTTGCCTTACTTGCTAAGGCTAGATTTTCTTCATCATCATCCTTGGATGAACAACCATCTCGTGCACCCCCTGATCTCCTCTTGCATGAAATATGACCACAGTCATTCCCAATCTGACAATTTCTCCCTTCCATTCACAGAGTCCTGGTAGCTATTCCAGCTCTTTGGAAGGCCAACGAGAGTGAGGCTCACCATATCATCATCGAAAGTAGTTATTCCCACACTGCTAAGCTCATCTCTGCAAGTGGTGAGCTTGTTTAGATATGTGGAAATAGTATTTCCATTCTCCATTTTGATTCTTCGAAGCTTATCCTTGAGCGCCAATTTCCTCTGGTTGCTACTGTTCTAATAGAGGTCCTTCAATGTCTTCCACATTGAATATGGAGTATGCTTCCCATGGAGACTCGAGACAATATGGTCTCGAACTCCCTCAAGGATGATCTCTCTCGCCCTCGCCACACACTTCTTCCACTCAACTAACTCTTGTGCATTAGTTGAACCTAGCTTTGGGATTTATTGATCAATGAAATCTTTCAAGCCATTGTTTTCTAATAGAACCTCCATGTTATCTTTCCATGCTTTGTAATTCGAGCTACCTTCCAAGGCATACTCCAGTCTCAAGCCATAGAACGCCATTGGCCAACCTTGAAGTATGATATGAATTCGATTTGCACCTGCAACCCCGAACTTCAAACTTCGAATTCTCTTCTCTGTATACTGTTCATAGCTCTGATAAACCAGGCTCCGATAAACTAGGCTCTGATACCATGTAGAAATTATGCAAATTCTCTACAAATCTACCTCTGAGATCTCTGTAGAAAATCTGATTGTGGATTAACCCAATAATGCAATATAACCAAAGGAAAATACTATAACCTACTTCTACTATCAATTTGCGGAAGCTTAAAAGATTGAGAAAGATTGAGATGAACACATATAACCAGAAGAATCAATAAAACAAGCACATGAAAATACTTAGGGGAAAGCCTGGGCTAAAAACCCCACTATTTTTATTATCATACAAGGTGGAAATACATAGAGATTACACAAAGCCTTAGCACTCACAGCTAGCTAGCTCTCAGTATAATCCTCATGGATGCTCACAGGTAATCAAAGCTTCTCAAAAGCCTTCTCCTCTGCCCTCCAAGCTCCTATTTCCTTGCATAGTTTCTCGTGGGTGATCCTCCTATTACCAAGTAGAAGGCTGATCTCTCACACCGATCCTACACCCTGTCAGAACTACGCAATCCTCAAGGAACCTTTTCTTGACTGCATACATGAGTTTCCTTTATAGGAAAACACATGCAACTGATAGTACATTGTCCTTGACATTTAGCTCAACTAGGTCTTTCTCTGAATAGACATGCATGAGTTTCTGATGAGGGAATCTTCAATTATCTGGAGTACACTAGTTGAGTGCATGCATGCATCAACTGACTGATAACTCACAATTAGTTCCTCAAACAGTTTGGAACTAATTTAAATAGACTTAACTTAGTAAACTGAGCTAACTAATTACAACTCAAATATAACTCAATCTTATCTCCTTAATTAAGGGATAATCTCCTTAATTTAAGGGATAACTGTTGCATGACTTCATAAAGACTTCCAACTTCAATTTCTCCAACTAATTATCGATACTGAATTAATTAATTGTTTCCAAGCGGCTGGTGAGACTAAATTCGATTTTAATTCAAGGAAAAATTAAAATTGGAATATTCTGGATTCTATTTTTATCATTTCTTGTTGCTATTTTCAAATGAAAACCTCTTGGAGGGAGACTAGTTGTTTAAAAAAAAAAAGAGAGAGAGAAAAGAAAAAGTTTGAAAATGTTGTTTGTAGCTCAATAGGAGGACGATCAGAGCAACTTGAGAGGAAGAGAAGGACCTACACAATCCATATTTTCATTCCTCAATCCATATTATTAATTATCCCATCAATCCCTCCATTTATGAACTCCTCCAGCTCAGTTTACATAGGCTCTGTGTTTTCTACAGGATTCCCTATAATCTTACAAGATTCCCTGAAAACCTACAGGAGTTTCCTGTAGGAATTACATTGGCTTGGGAATCCGAGGAAAATTGACCCTAGAGAAAGGGGATGACCAACCTGTGTCAAAAAATAAAATATTTACTCCACCACATCATCACCATGCCTCTCATCACCACGTTACCCCTGCATCCATCCAATAATTCAATTCAAAAAAATACAGTTTTCAAAGAAGAAAAAAACAAATAGAAGAGGGTGAGAACAAAGTACAAAGGGACAATACTTGAAGGCTATACCTTTCACATACCAATCAATATACTCCTTCTCTACCCATGTCAACAATCCTCATGCTCCAGGAGTGAAGAAAAGTATGAAAAGTTTAGGGGAGAGACAACTACAAGACATCTTGTAGGTCTCCTGTAGGAAATCCTGTAGCAGCCTATCCCAAAAAAGGAAATTTCACAGGTTTGCAGCCATCTTCAGCATAGGTATTCCAATGTCAAGGAAGCTCCTCTAGAGCTCAGCAACAAAATCAGGATCATCAGCATCACTCTGAAGTACCTCCACATCAAAGGAAACAAGCATCAAAAGAGGCCAATAAAAAAAAAAAAGTAGCAAGTACACAACACATCGACATCATTCTCCAACAAGCATCATCATCAAATCATCTTACTCATAGGTATGTCATCTTGCTTATGTTCTCTCGTTAGAATGATATGAGAAAAAAATGTAGGATAATGTAAGATTTGGTTTTATAAGCAAAGGTGGCCAGTTAACTTGGCCACCTTCGGCTAGTAGTTGAGGAGAAACAGTTACACCACTCTAAACGCGACAGTAGTCAAATCAGAAGAAAAAGGAGATAAGGTAAAAAATGGTTAAATTATGGATGATCGAAGTGGGAGATGATTACGAGGTAAGGAGGATCGGTGCCAAAGGATGGTGAAACCTACCCCAAGGGATGAAATTCCTCTGCAACCTCAAGTGACTTTCAAGCCATTTGTCAAGTGGGGCATGTATTCATTGTGTTGAAAAGTGTGCAACAAGAAATGCTTGTTGAGATTGCAACAAGATGATGGAGCTTAGTGAAAAGAGTCGCCTTCACTAAGTGGGCCCGCAGGCTATTTTTGGCGCAAGTTTATTTTTAGACTATGTCTATTGACATATGGATCATTTCTATGGATTGCAGAGGTTTCTGTTTATGGATGATTGATCAAGTTGGGAAAAATAGATGGACTTCTATTTTTGATGAAAGTGTGAGTGATCAAGTCTATTTTAGACTGGCTGTCAAAAATAGAAAAGTCAAATATTATTATCTCACAATAATATTTGGACTATAAACTTAATCTTATTCTCTTGGAGCACTTCAGTTCGAGCTACGGATGTGGCACATGCAATTGCTTGAAGGAAATACGTGGTTCTTATGGGTTAGTTGAATATTTGCATGCATGACTTCAGTTAGAACTCAAGTGAGTTGAGTTTAGTGGACTGGAGGTGCAGTTGATGGAGTTGTGTCCAGTTTAGCTTTGTTAAACTGGTTGTATTTAGTCTAACTGGCGAATAGACTAGAGATGAGTTGGGTGAATTAGTTATTAATTAATTCACAAGTTATTAACTCATAATACAACTAATGAATACACAGTTAACTCAGTTTCATGTCAATGCATGTTCAGTTCAGCAGGGATAGGTGTTAGAGGATCAGATTGCTATCAGTTGTGACTATAGTTGTGCATGAGGATTTGCACAATCAATGGGATTGATTTATGCCAATGAGAATTGGCCAATAACAAGTGATTATAGCCTCTTCTCACATGATTCCCAGTGTGAGTGATTCTTTTGAGGTAAATACAAGTTTGGTTCAACCATTCTCATCCATTTCTTGTGTAGGTATTGAGCAGTGGAGGCAGGCAAGCAGTGGAATAGATTTGGAGATCAGATCTGAGTTGTATTGTGTGTAACAGGTGGAGAAAGTGCTGGATACTTGTGAGAAGTATTGACTATTGTAATGTTACATGTTCTCAATCATTAATATACAGATAGTGTGGGGTTTTCAGCTGTAAGCTTTCCCCGGGTTACACACTGTGTTAATGTATGCATGCTCTTGATGTTTTATTGTTATTGATGCTGCTATATTGATGATCAACGTAGAGGAGCTTATGTATTGTGTATGTATTCCGCAATAGTACATGATCAGGATAATCTCCATTGAATATGTGTTTATTATTCAAAATTTCTACATCAATATATCATCAATGAATACATCTCAAATTTGTCCAAGTAAGGACACAATACACTATTCAACAAGGACATAAAAGTAGCTAGGGCATTACTCAAACCAAAAGGAACCACAAAAAACTCATAATGCCCATGCCAGGTCGCAAAAGTTGTGTTCTAGATGTCCTCCTCTTTGATGTGTACCTGATAGTATCCTAATCTCAGATCAATATTCGAGAACACTGCTTCTCCCTCCAACTAATCAAACAAGTCATCAATAGTTGGTAATGGGTACCATTCTTAATCGTCACCTTGTTCAGCTTCATGTAATCAATGCACAATATAAAAGTACCATCCTTCTTATTCACGAACAACACTGGTGCACCCCAAGGTGATACAATTGGCCTAATATATCCCTTATCAAGCATTTCCTCTAGCTGCAAATTCAACTCTACTAAATTTGATGTGCTCATCATGTAAGGTGCCTTTGATGATGGTGCTTCTCCTGGTACCAACTCAATAGAGAAGTCCACTTCCCTATGGGGAGATAACTCTGGAATATTTGCTAGAAAGACATCCTGAAACTGTTGTAATATAGGGAACCTCTTGAATATTTTTGCATCCTCAACATCCTTACCCTTGTCACTATAAATATGAACTGCAAACATTACAGATCCATTCCTACAACTACGCTTAGCCTACATAGTTGTGACCATCCTAATTGATGTAGGCTTCTTCTTTCCCTGCAAGATTATATTTTCTTCATTGTCATCCAGTTACTTAATGGTCTTGTCATAACAATCTACTTTGGTCCTGTGAAGATACAACCAATTCATACCCAAAATCATACTATATGATCCCAATGTCAGTACATTCAGATGTGCTTCTATAGGCATACCATTCAGCTCAAATGCACAAGATCTTACCTAGTGATGAACTTTCTTCTTAGTACCTATATCAAACTGCAACAACCAAGACTCTGCATGCACTCCTTTTCTCAATCCACTCTTATCCACCAGGTTAGAATTAACATAAATATAAATAGACCTAGGATCAATCAAAATAGGAACAACTTAACCACAAAACTTACCTTCCATCTCAATAATGGATGCCTAGTGTTTTTCATGCTTTTTGTCCACAATCAGATAAATATGAGGAATTCTATGCCCAACATCCCCAACTATCTTCACCTCCTGAGTTTTATAGATATGATGTATGCCACCCTGATATAATGGAAAATTATTCTTGTGATGATCTTTCCCATATATCCAACATTGCAATGGTCCCCTACCATCACCTTTGTTTCTATGCTCTCCAAGTTGTGACCCTTATCCCTTTTCAATTGTATTGAACTTCTTGTAGGGACAAACATTTTCTTTCTCACCTATATCTAGAGGTGTTCCCCACTGTGGTGGACATTTCCCTTTAACTTTATCATTCCCCTTAAAATAATGCATAGGCTCAACTTTTTGCTTTGACTTATCATAAATATCATTAAGCTTTCAGATGGCCTCCTCCAATGAACTAGGCTCATCAAACTCAATCCAGTATCTATATGCTGCTCGCAACCCACTGATGAACCTTTGCATGTTAGCCTTCTCATCCTTGAGGTAAGGCACATACCTCAAAAAATCCATGAACCTACTAGTATACCCATCATCTATCATAGAACCCATTCGTAGCTCATAAAATTTCTTAGCTATGTCATCATAATATTTCTTCGATAAGTACTTCTTCTTAAAGAGTCTCTCAAAATAATCCCAAATAAAATATTCTTCCTTAATTCCATTGAAATTATTCACATATTCCCACCAAATGTTTTCTTGCCCTTTAATAATGAAGGTGGATATTTTGGCTTTCATGTTCTCTGAATATTTATGCAATCTGAAGAATTTCTTCATCCCAAGAAACCATGCAAATGCATCTTCTGACTTCTTCATCTCTCCTTTAAATGTAGGAGGCTTGACATTCTTAAAATCCTCAAGTAAATACTCACTCCTCCTACACGGATGATGATGATGATGGTGATAATGTCTCATATATGAGGAACTAGAATGATGCCCATGCATACTAGTCCTCTTTTCAGGTGTATCCAATGAAATTTTGCCTTTGGTTGTATCCCCTCTATCCAACCTGTATTGTACTGAGACCTGCTACCATAGTCTCCATTAGTTTTCTCTTCTTTCTCTTGATTGACCTTCAACTATCACTGCCTCTACAACTATGACAAGCTCTGAAGAATCACTAAATTTACTTTTTCCTACCTATCCTGAGCCTCAACCAACTTGTCATTGTCTACTTTGGAACTTCAAATCTCTACCCTCAAACTCCTCAATGTATCCAATATACCAGGAGAATACTTATATCCTTTCTTTTGAATTGATTTATAGGGATAGTCACAAGATATGTAGTCTACCATTTTTATCATAATCTATGATTCTTTTCTTCCTACAAGTAGGCCATGTCAGATAACCAAATAGATACCAAAATCAAAACCATACCTCATGACATTGGCGGGGCTTATCTCATTTGCAAAATCAACACACATTAGCGTGATACTGTTGGGTCCCCATAATACTAGTGATTACCCCATTACTATTGTAGTTGTACCCCTTATTAATATTGTTGTGCCCCTATTGTGCCCATATTGTTACTATTGTGCCCCATAGAAGCCCACTATTATTATTATTGTGCCCTTACATTATTATTGTTATGTAGGCTCTGATTATGTTATGACCCCTTAGACTCTTTTATATAGAAAGGAGGTCTTTCATTTGTATCATCCAAGAATTAGTTCATTTATATAATATAAAGGAGGTTTCCCCTCGAAGAGGCTGAATTATTAAGGCGTTGATCTATCTTTTCTATCTTTTCTTGCAGCTGGTTTCATAACATTTGGTATCAAAGCTTTGGATTCTAGGGTTTCGCTGCTCCAAACAGGTCATCGTGGCATTTTTGCTATAACGTTTCTTCTGTGATGTTTCAAAAGTTGAAAAAAAACCCATTTGAGAAGGCATTGCGATAAATCTCGGGTCCAAATTTGAGAGCATTTTGCGCTATAATTGGGGAGATATGATCTGAGGAAGTTGGTCTTTTGCAGACTCCTGAATTACATTCCAAACAGGTGACTTGGGGAAAATCGTCATAAAGTTTTCTATGAGCATTGGATCGAAATTTCAAAAAAAGGTATAGAAAGAGGACAGACTGTAGTTTCTTATATATATTTTTCAGAGCCAGAGGTTGATACAGTGACTCGTGGAACATCGTACAAGTTCGCTCTACTGAATTAGTCTATAATCAGGTCACTGCTGGAGATTTGGCATAACTCTTCATTGGAGAATCCAATTGGGGTCAGACTAGTGGCATTGGAAAGAGGACACAGAGGGCTACCGCAGGTCGCAATTGCAGAACTAGATGATCAGAAATTACAGAGATACATCAAAGGAAATATCAAACCCCTACAAGGTGAAAAAAGGTGTGTATATTTTTTAAAAATGTTTGCTTAAGCTTGTTTTGAAAATTTATTTTGAAGGAATTCAAAGGGCATAGTGAAGAATTATTATCAGTAATTGATTCCCCGAAGAAAGAAAATGGAAACACCTAGTAGGCGACCTGAAAGCTCTAGCATGACTTATGAAGAAGAGGAAGAAATGCAACATGATATATCAAAATTACAAGACCAAGTGCAACAAATGCCA
>APFE031276677.1:2478-13794 GCA_000404065.3 Pinus taeda | reverse complement strand
ATGCTTTAGGGGGCAACTGTTATAGACATATTTGGGCACTACAACCCCAATCATATATGTCCATAAACCAAAGGCTTCTAAGTCCCTAAAATTTTTGTTTCACACCCTAAAGGAACAAGGTCAGCTGATTACATCATCTCCCAGAAGTTCTCCACAGAAAACTGCTCTGAACTAGTCAAAACTGGACCATACAGACTGCCCAGTGCTAAGGGTGTGCTACATCTCACCTGCCACATGCAAAAAGAGTGATGCATACTAAAAATCCCTTCTATAGGGTGTGATGGGTGAGAGTAGACAAATGGCAGAGACGGTTTGCGAGGTGGATGATCATGGAATCTTCCAGAAACTTCTGTGACACTTGCCTCTCTGAATTCACCCAGGGATGAGTAAGAGATCATGAATCTCCAAGTGGAACCAAGAACTATCAAAGAGAGGACACTAATCAAATCCAGAAGCGACTTCACCCCCCTGAAACATCATATATATGAGATTCCCTGATCTAGAAATCAGGGGCTAGAATTCTTGTATCTTTGTAAGGAAGATGTTGTTGGCGTTTTCTTCGTGGAACATTCATGAGTGTTGGGTATCTAAGCTTTTCATGATGTGAAAAGAAGGGCTTTCATGCTGGGAGGTTTGACGATTGGGTCAGAATCAATGGTTGTAATCCTCTCTTCAATCTTTATATCAATAAAGCTATTCAAGTTTTCCTCCACATTCTTGTATGTTTGATGATATATGCATTTGTGTGGTCAATATATATCTGGTCCTATATTATTTATGATTGTAGATATCTTTACTTTAAAGGTATTATGCTGCTTTGAATTTATAGGTACTCTTTGAAGCGGGGTAATCAAGGAAGGAGCGGAAAATATTTGTCAAAGGGGAGAAGGAACAAGAAAGGAACTAAGAGAAAGATTGAGGTTGGTATTCTTCGCTCTTCTCCTATCTACTTCTCATAAAGGAAAATGAAAGTGGTTTTAGTTTGTTTGTTTCTAACATAGCTACCCGTCTTGGTGGGACTAACAGCTCTGCATAGACACTAGATTTCCAGATAACAATCACCAACTAGAAGAAGATAGATGCATCAGATGACAAGGATGTCAACACCACCTTGCATAGACAGCTTACCAGTTCTCTCATGAATCTGGTCAACACTAGGCCAAATATTTCTTCGCAATCAAAACCCTCAATCAATTTATGGTAAAACCAAAGAGGGTAGATTGGGCAGCAACAAGGCATATTTTGAGGTATGCGCACGGCAGAGTCAAGTATGGGTTGAGATATACCCGACAAGATGGCATCAGACTATTGTTAATTTCTGGTAGCATCGGATTTTCTCTAAGTCTCAAAATTTGCAGGGAGGCTTAGACACATGCATTATCCAATACCTTGAAATAGTTTTGGGAAATTCCACCCAAAGACAGCTTTATTAAAATAATTAATTATTTTTAATGGGACCCTAAGTCTAAACTTAGGAAATTAAAATAATTAAAGGTATTAATATAAATTGTGGGTGAAACTTCTAGAGGGCAAAGATCAAGTCAATATGATCCTAGCCATTGGTTAGAATCTAATTTGGTTTGTTGATTGATCAATGAGAGAATTATAAGAGAAGGCTTGATGGGAACTTGGAGAACACACAAAGAGAGTTCAGAAGATCGAATTTCTGAAGCAAAGCAGTTGTCGGTGAGAAATTCAAAGTGAGCTTTTGCAATGAGGGAAAGGGATAGTTCCATTGGAGATATCTGCTTATCCGGGAATACTCAGTAAAGGAGGCAGAGAGAGATCTATCAGAGGCAGTTCTGAGCCAAAAGAGGCCGACGTAGAGCTATGCAAGCCCATGCAAAGACAACGTAGGCTAATGCAGAGGCAACGTAGAGCCTTGAGGAGGTCCGAAACTTTGCTGGGGAGATCGATTTCTGAGCTGGAAGTCGGGATGTGAGACCAGGAGGCAAAAAATGAAGTTCCTAGGCAGAAAATTGGTCAGCTAGAGGAGTGACGATGTCCCTAGAGGGTTTGATGCAGAGGCAGTCAAGGGCAGTCATTTAGGGGCTGGATCAGCCAAGATTTCTAGTGATAGTGTGAGGTAATCTCACATATATATCTGTCAGCGATATTCTCTAAAACTGGATTGTTGGGAAGGTATCCAAAAGTTGTATTCAGAAATTACTACTGGATAATAATAAAACCCTCACAATTGTTGCACCGATTTTCCCACATTGGGTTTTTCCAGGGACATTTTTCCAAAAATAATTGTGTCATTGTGTTGTATCTTTTTCCTGTTTAGTTTCTTGCTTCGGAATATTATTTTAAATAGTGAATGATGCAGATTTATTTACTTCAATATTTATCGTAGAACATAGTAAATAACTTGTATGGATTAACAAGTAGGAGAAGTAACATCAGTTTCCTGCAGTAGGGATTCTAGGTTTAAGAATTTTCACATGGTATCAGAGTTGTCAGTGAAGCAAGAAGAGAAAAGCCGGAAGACCCAGCACTGAAGGAAGAAAGGAATTTGAAATTCTTACAGAGGCAACAATTAGAATCCTCGACGGTATTGCACAGTCCAAACCGGAGGGAAAATATTTCCGAGGTAAGTCTGTTACAGATCCATTTGGGCACATCACTCTCATCATCCAAATCAGTGTTTTAGGGCTCATCAAACCCTAATTTCAGTTTCTATATGCCCTATACAAGTCACCCTTTTGAATGCCTACTTCCTAGACAGTTTCATGACTTGAATACATCCTGAAATGATCTCTAAAGGGACCAGCAGAAGTAGGCCCATGTAAGGGTCATTCAAGAGGGAGAGTGAATGATTGAACGAGAGGGTAGACCCATTGATACGATTTTACAGAGGTGCCTCAAACATGAGGAAACCAAGAGAGCATTGAATGATTGCCATTCAGGTGCTTGTGGTGGACACTTATCTCGATATGCTACCGTACAGAGGATTCACCATGCTAATTACTTATGGCCAACTATATTCAAATATTGTATTATTGCAGTCAGAAGCTGTCATGCATGCTAGATCTATGACCGCAAAGTTAGATTACCACCTACACCATTGCATCCAGTCATTGTTGTTGGACCATTTGCCAAATGGGGCATTGACTTCATGACATGTAACCCCACATCGACCAGGGGGTATGGGTATATTATGATCGTCGTTGACTATTTTACCAATGGGCCGAGGCGATGCCAAAATTAAACAATAGTGGCTAAATGGATTCTCTTTTCTTTTCAACCACGTGGTTGCCCAGTTTGGTGTACCACAAGCCATAGTTACAGATCATGGGTCGCATTTTCACAATCACATGATGGCTGAGTTAACTGCTAAGTTAGGACTGTCACATGATAGTTCTACCCCTTATTACCCATAAGTGAATGGACAAGTTGAGGCCATCAACAAAGTCCTGGAGAAAATGTTGCAAAGAATGATAGGGGTTCATAAACGAAACTAGCATTTAATCTTGTACTTTGCCTTGTGGGCATATCGAACCTTAGTGAGAAATGCAATTGGATTCACACCCTTTCAGTTGGTGTATGGTTTGGAAGCAATCTTACTGATACAATGTGAAATTTCATCTCTCAAACTCGCAATTGACCTGTTACTCGACACTTCTAAAGAAGAAGCGTTTTTCTTGGAACTTATCCATCTAGATGAAACCCATCATGATGCCGCACTGGCTAACGAAGCACATAAGAAACGAATCAAGGTGCAATATGATAGAAATGTCAAGCCTCGTATATTCTCAGAAGGAGACCTGGTCTTACTTTACGATCAGGAAGCTTTGAACCAATGTGGACGGGTCCTTGTATTGTCAAGTGCGTTTTGGAAAAAGGTGCCTATGAGTTAGTAGATTATGATGGGATTCCATTGTCACAGCCCCGAAATGGGTTGTATCTCAAATGTTACTATGCTTAATTGAGTGCAGTAAAACTCACTGTATATATGCTTACATTACATGTGTGTGTGTGAGTGTGTGCCTTTTAGAGTTTTATCTGGTTAGTAATCCACTTTGCAATTGTTGCAGATGTTAGAATCTTTGGAACCATTTGTTGGTTACGCCAATAGTGCTAGCAGTAGTACGCAGAACCTATCTTCTATAGCATGGGCTATTTTCACTCCAAGTGGCGAGTTAGTGATTTTTCAAGGGATTTGTATCGGTCGTTCAACGAACAATATCACTGAGTATATTACGTTGATTGAACTTCTCTCTGATGCCATTTCACTTGGCATTCACCGAATCATCGTTAGGCTGGATTCACAACTCGTTGTACTACAACTTACAAGTGTGTATACCGTCTGAAATGCAACAATTATTCGTATGTTCCTTAGAGTTTGTATTTTGGAAAGGCATTTTGAATACATTCAATATCAACATATTTCTAGAAACTTTAACACATTAACTGATTCTCTAGCGAATGATGTGTTAAACAAACATTTGCGACGCATGTAAAAGTAACATTTTCAATTCACATCATTAGTTGAATAGGATTTCACATAACCATAGAAAACTCTAAAAGTAAAATAGATAGATGTTTTAAAAGTTTTTACAAAATTTGTGTCCAAGACAAGTATGTTCATCTGACCCAAAAACTCAAAATGCATGCAAAAAAAACATCCTAAGTAGACCTAGTGATGCTCATGATAACAGGTCATAGCCTATGCTATCATGCGCAAAATCCTCATCCAGAGGCTAGGAACACCAATAGTGTGGCGTTGCAGCCTCATAGGTAACTCCTCGATCCGGACATCCAGAATACCAAGGGTTAATCCCTCTATGTGATCCTGCAACTCTGCTAAGATCTCAGCCATATCCAAGTCCTAGAGAACTGCTCTCCTAATGTTTCTTCGCACTGGCCCACCAGCCCCCTGTTGGTCCCACAGGTCGAACAGTACCAACATCTGCATGCATGAGAATGATCTTAGTTTAGTCTTAGAAACATTAAAAACACAAAAACATGTAGAAACTTGAAAAATCAAAAAACACTTTGGTCAAACAATTTACCTATAGCACCCCATTGTGCTCCAACTAGTAGAATCAAGTCTGGATCTCCACGAAAACCCATCCCTGAGTATGGATGCTCCTCGATGACAATGTGTTGTCGATCGAGCCAACTGAAGAATGCAGTGGAAAAAATGATTGTTGATTGACCTGCATGTCGAGCCATCAATTCGACCCACCTCTGCATACATGGATCTCTAGGACCAACTACACCTAGTGATACATGTTGCAGTTGCATCAATGGAATTTTCTCTAAGGTAAAAGCGATTAAGATCGAGCCATAGCAGAAATTCTTAGTCTTACCAATTTTTACCTTGGTCAATTGTTCTTTCAGTGAAGAAACATGACCTCACACCAATTGAATACTTTTGGCTCTAGACACTCAAGTGCATACTAGATATATGATCTGTTCGCCAAATGAAGTGTCACACTACCAGCTAACTTTGCGATTATGAAGAGAATCATTCTCAAAGTCAAATCACCTACATCTTTGATCTTTATTTTCCCATCCTTGCTAGGCTATGTACCTGGCCAACAAAACTGTCGAATGTATTCCCTCACCGATTCACCTCCATGGGAAAATCTAGAAAGTGAGATGGGGGCACCTCGCCTCGACAGTCCAATAACAAAGTAAATATCATCAATGGTAGTAGGGACCATCTTGTCCCCTATGTGAAAAGTTTGATCTATCGGATCCCATGCATGAACAAGGAACTGCAATAGTTCTATTTGTTGCCTCATTTCGGACAACCTGAAGTATTTGAGTAACCCACAGTTTTTGAGGGCCTCAACTGTACCTAGATTATTTAGGCAACCATGTATTGTTCTTCATGCTCTTTGTCTCTCCATGTAATCGACACTCTGATCTGATGAAAGCCTTAAATCTAATCATAAGCTTAGTTAGGATCCTTTCCATGCAAAAAACAGGTCAAATTTTGGATCAAACAACTAAATCTAGTTTGGGAAACTCGCCCAATGTAGCCCAGGCACAGAGACAATGCGTTGTAGAGCAAGAAGCGTTCTATCAGGTGTGCTCTTCGGCACAGTTTTTGATGTGAAAACCTATGCTGATCCCAAGGCAAAAAAATCAAACCCCAGAGGCCCCAAAAAACCCTAAAACTTGCATGAAACAGTAAAAGAATGACCTGAAAAGAAAGAGGAGGGGTAGATCTCCTACCTGGTTTGGACGGCACGAGAAATGGTCCACAAAATCTCTTGCAATCAGCTAATGAAGTTCGAGGTAAAAAACTAGCCTAAAGTAGAAAACTAAATGGTAAGTATCAAATGGTAAAAATTACATGGTAAAAACTTGTTTTATGTTTATTTCATGTTCATTAATCGAGTAAACATTAGTATTTACCTATTTTTACCTATGGAATAGGTATTTTTAATCCATGTGGTGGTGTTTTGACTAATTTTTGCAGCTGAATTACAAAATTTGATGTGCTCGATTGTAAATTGTACCTTTGACCACAGAGCGTACTTTTATTTCTTTTTTGAGCTCTATTAAATAATGAAAAAGGAACCTCCTTAGAGTCCTCTTTAAGCTCTTTTCAGACTCTCTAAACATGAAAAGATTATCAAGTGCTTGTCCTTTTCATCTCATTAACAGATTGGAAACGACATCTACTCAGTGTAAGTTTAACCCTTTTTCGGGCTGAGATAGATTATTTACAAAAAAGGAATATGTTGACCGAACATGGTCAATAGGTTTTCTCTCATATTGTTTTATGATTTTTCGGGCTTGAGAGACAAATCTACGAAAAAGAACTTGTGGAGTTTTCTTTTTGTCCCTTTTCAAACTCTCTAAACATGAAAAGAACCGAGTTATCTTTGTCGTTAAACTCGTTAAAACATCAAATAGTGACAAACTTTTCCATCTAGACAAGACCGAGTTTCACCTTCGCTAGACTCGTTAAAACATCACATAGCGATGGATTTACCCAAAAGTTGGAATTATACAACAAGCATATATTATCCTCCTCAAGCTTGATAAAAAATAAAGAGGTACTAGTCAGCAATGACTGGGGAAAATGGGAAAAAGGGGAAAACCACTTTATGGTAACAAGTCGCTCTTGAACATGACACTTTCACTTCATCACTATGACTACTTGGGTTGGGTTATCAGCTTGATGGTTATCATATTGTTGGTCTATCATACCATCCATCACTTTGTTTTGGGTCAATGCTACCAATTCATTTCAGTGTCGCCAACATGTTCAAGAGAAGTCATCTAGTTAAAATTCATCCTTTGCAATACCATAAACTTTCATTTTCATGACCGCCATTCCTGAACCTTGTGTCGTCAGTCAAATTCTGTCCCCAAAATCATTACACTTGTTTCCTTTCGTTGATGTGGGATACATCAAGGCCCTCCTGCGATGAGTGGCTTTTTGTCGACATCAGCACATTATCCAAGAATTTGACTTAGAAACACCCTTCCAGTACCTTGAGGCTTGCATACATCAATGGCAGTTTTCTCGCTTACGGCGATAGGTTGACATCACTGGCCTTTGACCGAAAGACTTTGTATGGTCTTCTACATCAAATCATCCATTCACACCACGCAAAATGTACTACAATACCTTGAGGATCATTATCATTATCGGTGATTTCTCTCACGTCTGTTAACAACTTATATCATTGGCTGGTAATCAAATAGTGCCTTCCCGTGTTCGACTTCAAATCACATATTCACATGGTTAGACTCGTACTTGAGCGGACGATTGAATGAAATAGAAGACCCCGGATCTAGTTTCATCCATCCTGGCTGCGATTTCAAAAGTACTAAATCATATGTACAATGGCTTTACATTGATGGTCATTCCAATCATGGGTCTATTGACTGTCTATGTACTTGTAATGAAAATTTATATGCTGAGCATGGGTATGCATTCCCTCAGCGATTCATGTAAAAAATCAAAATATTATGATATATGTATTGTAATTGATGCAGGTCACCTTCCACTTCGAAACTTCCTCATCACATTGTAAAGCATTTCATTCAACATTTACATTTTTCGACTTCATTCTTTAGGGGGCAATTGTTACAGATCCATTTGGGAAAATCACTCCCATCATCCAGATTAATGTTTTAGGGCTCATCAAACCCTAATTTCAGTTGCTACATGCCCTAAACAAGTCACCCTTTTGAATGCCTCCTTCCCAGACAGTTTCATGACTTGAAGACATCCTCAAATGATCTCTAAAGGGACCAGTGCATGTAAGCCCATGTAAGGGTGTGTTGCAGAGCAGTTGAGTCCATTCCAAGGTGCTCTACAGAGAACTTTGGTCCTCTTTAACTTGTGCTGGGCAATATTGAGCGAAATTCACATAGGGTTTGGGGGATATTCTTATATCTTGGAGTCTTCTAGAAGTTTCCCTCACTTATCAACTCCTATGAGCTCAAAAATGGATGAGGAATGAGTTAAGATGCATCCTATCCTCTCATCCCTTCCTCCATGGAACTAATTCTAAGTATGGAAGACCATTCAATACCCCCATTTATGACATAACCTCCTTCATCTTCCTATAAATTGAGCACTCATTTAAGTGATCAAGGGCTGGACTATGTTGAATTGTAAGGAAATAATGTTGTTATGAGAATTGACTTTGAGACAAGTATTTTTATGCTACAAGTTTGTCATGATTTTGATGTGATGTGGATGGGATCAAAGCTGGAGGAGTGACTTCGAATTGGAATTGATGGTTGTAATTCCTTCTTCTATTCAATAAAGTATTTGAACCTTTTTCCCATATGCTTATCTTGTTATATGATGCTTTTATGTGTGAATGTATCTGTTTCCATTTACTTGTAATCAATAAATCTTTTGCTTTGATTAATTCTTTGTTTCTGTTGATGCTTACAAGTACTTCTCAAGCGTATTAAGTATGGGAAGGAGCGACAAGATCGATACAAAGGAGACAAGAGAAAAGAAAAACTACAAGTAGGTCTTCTCATCTTCTTTGTCTTATCTATTACTTATAGGAAAATGCTAAGGTGATTTAAACTGTTGTTCTAGATATGGCTACTTATCTAAGGAATTAGCATTTATCCGTAGATACCAAAATCTCCAAAACAAAGTCTCTCTCTGAGTGAGTTGACAGAGAGGTAAGACTTCCATATCGAAGTTTTCCAGCTTCAGAGGGAGCAACGTAGCAGATCTAGCGAAGAAGAGTTTTCTTTATGGTGGGACGTAGTTTTTTGCAGGCAGTTGTTGGGAAAAAAAGACGTCAGAGGGAAGAGTTAGACATGGTTGAGGGAATTTCTTCCTCAAAGAATTCCTAGCCAAGGAATTTGAATTCTCACGAGCTGAGCAGCAGCAAGGGGCAGCAGATCTACTAACTCCAGTAGGGAGTGCGTAGGCTAGCCCAGCAGCAACACAGAGGAGAGAAGAGGTCATTCAACTTTCTATTTGGTAGAGATGGCAACCAGTGGACTGAGACATCAGGACAGGTTGGATGGGGCATCCAACTAAGTGATCTAGAAGGCCAGGATTGTGCTTTTTGGATGAGCACTTTCTCAAAGTCTATGTCGACAGCATGGTGGTTGAGCCCGCGGATCCAGGTCTACTCAAGAAGTAATAGGGAGATATGGAAAAGCTGAAGAGGATGATCTTAGATGGGATGAAGGATCATGTAGTTTTTCATATCGCTATCAGAGGAATTGCTAAGGAGATGGGGGATGCATTGTCTATGTTGTATCAGGGATATTTAGAATAGCGGAAGATGTGCCTTGAGCAGAAGATGAGATCTACATAGATGTAGAAGGGGGACTGCATTGATTTGCTCCTCGCGAAGCTTCAAGAGACCCGAGATGAATTGGTAGCTGTGTGTTCAACATCTCAAGGTTCTGAGATGGTTAGACTGGCCCTCAACTCAGTCTCAGAGAAGTGGAAAGTCTTTGTCCAGAGCATCTTGGGCAGGGCGACTTTGCCAAATTGGGATGAGATGTGGGCAGCTCTTAAGCAAGAGGAGCTAAGGAGGAACTTGGTCAAGTGTAAACTTGATGAAAGGAGCAGCAGTGGGTCGAAGCTTAAGGAGGAGGAAGAGAATGTAGCCCTCACATCCAAGGGGCGGCAGGAGAAACAGAGGTGAAAGAAAGACGTTTCTAAGATCAAATGCTTCAGGTGTGGTGAACTCAATCACTACGCAACACAATGTCATCTTAGGAAGAAGGACAAAGATGAGAAGAATGATCCAATGCTTGCAACCGCAAAGATTTAGGAGGATGATTTTGCCATGACAATCAAGATACCTCTAGGAGAGAGGTGGGCTTATCTAGATTTGCAGTTCGAAAGGACTGTAGATGGGCAGGATCCTTGAGGAGCCCACCTATCGGATCAATTCCTTGCTACGGGAGCCCATAACAGAGGTAGCAAGATGGACCAGGCCAATTGATGCAGAGGAGAGTAGGAGTGACAGTTACAGTGGCTAGTAGCACCAGAGACTGAGTAGCGTAGAGAAAAGTTGGCAACATTGCAAATGGCACAGATCAGAGGTCAGCAGCAGAGCAGAAGCTTAAAAGGGTCAACGTAGAGACTAGCAACAGTCAGACTCCAGCAGCAAGATGCATCATATTGAACAACAGTTCAGTAATTTGGGATACTTTTTTGTTGCTGGTGCAGTAGCAGAAGTAGTTGGAGAAGGTTGCAGTGCAGATGCCGCTGGCAGTTCCAGTGCCAGCAACAGCGCAGCTGCATAATTGAGAAAGAGTTATAATACGGATGCAGTGTTAACAATGGTAGGGTCAGCAGTAGTAGAAATGCAGCATTTGCACAGTAATTGATGGACAGGATGTCAAACATCAGCAACACAGAAGGAGATGTTACAGAACAGAGTGATGCTTCAGCAGGTTGCATTGTTAGATCACATTCCTCGCTAATATGGAGTGTTGATTTAGGTAGCATCGGATGTGTTCTAAGTCTCAAAATTTGCAAGGAGGCTTAGACACATGCATTCTCCAATACCCAGAAATGGTTTTGGGAAATTACACCCGAAGACAATTTTATTAGAATACTTACTTATTTTTAATGGGACCCTAAGTCTAAACTTAGGAAATTAAAATAATTAAAGGGTATTAAGATAAACTATGGGAGAAACTTCTAGAAGAAGGTAGAGATCAAGTCAATATGATCCTAGTCATTGATTAGAATCTAATCTGGGTCATTGATTGATAAATGATTGATTGATCAACGAGAGGATTATAAGAGAAGGCTTTATAGGCACTTGGAGAACACATAGAGAGAGTTCAAAAGATCAAATTTCTGAAGCAGAGCAGCTGCCGGTGAGAAATTTGAAGAGA
>APFE031276665.1:65927-127961 GCA_000404065.3 Pinus taeda | reverse complement strand
GGTTTATAATATTAATCATAATATTTATAATATTAATTTTAGGGTTTAATGTTTATTTTAGTGTTTATAATATTTATCTTAGGGTTTAGGTCCCTTAGGCTTATAATATTAATCCCTTGGGTTTGTGACAAATATTGTCTCAATATGAAAATTAACCATCGTCAATCATGGTCAATCACGGTCCAATGTCACATTGTGACAAAGATTATCTCAATATGAAAATCAAGCATGACCAACTATGATCAATAATGGTAAATCATGATCCAATGTCACATTGTAACAAAGATTGTCTCAATATGAAAATTAATCATAGTTAATCACGTCAATCATTGTCAACCATGGTCCAACATCACATAGTGACAAAGATTGCTTCAATATGAAAGTCAACCATGTACAACCATGGTCAAACATCACATTATGAAAAATATTGTCTTAATATGAAAATCAACCATGGTTAATCATGGTCAACCATTATCATTCATGGTCAATCATTAAGGTTTAGTGTTTATTTTAGGGTTTATAATATTTATATTGCGGTTTATATCCCTTGTGTTTATATTATTAATGCCTTAGATTTGTGACAAAGATTGTATCAATATGAAAATCAATCATGGTCAATCAAGGTCAACCATGGTCAATTATGGTCAACCATAGTCAATCATGGTCAACCATTGTCCAACGTCGCATTATGACAATGATTGTCTCAATATGAAAATTAATCATGGTCAATCATGGTCAATCTTGGTTCTACGTCACATTGTGAAAAAGATTGTCTCAATATTAAAATCAATCTATAAATCATTGTCACAATGTTACATTACATTAGAATTTGTAACAAATGTTGCATTGTTACATTACAAGAATTGGGTTTAATACTAGGTTTATAATACTAGGGCCTTTTAATATTGGGTTTATAATATTAAAGTTTAATATTGTATTTATAATTCATAAAATTAGGGTTTATAATATTCATCTTAGGGTTTAATATTAATCCCTTGGGTTTATTAATTCATTGTATTTATAGTATCAATCTCTTTAGTTTATAATATTAATCCTAGGGATTCTAATATTAATCTTATGACTTAATATTCCTAGGGTTTAATATTAATCCTAATGTTTAATGTTATTCCATTGGGTTTATAATCCCTTGGGTTTTATTATAATAATAATAATAATAATCTACTCTACTCATCAGCGAAAACAATTAATCGATCGAGAAATAACAAAACATTATACAAGATTCAATCACATATGACTAAAGATTTATCGAAGGGGAAAGCTTACTACTCAAAACCCCTTCCTATTTTTATATTGCATCAGATAAGAAAAATAGTCAAGAAAATACAATGCTTGTTCAACCTCAACAATCTCTCCACGAGTATAATCTATCTCACTACCCCACAAGATTACTCTAGCGAACACTTAGCCAATTTTTTTGCCTTCCAAGATCATATTTCCTTGCATTTGTTTCAAGGAATTAGCCCCTATTAATTAGGGAAATTCCCATCCTTAATTACGCAATCTCTATAGGCCCTTCTCTTACTACATCCACCATTTGTACAACTTGGAAAATTATACAACTTATAGTACACTACCCTTGAACTCCAGTCTCAACTGGGTAACTCAAATTGCATGCATGCATGAGTTTATTATGGCTGGTTTGTTGGTTAACTAGCTGAACACATGAAGTTGTACCCCACTGCTAGACATCCTACTAGTTCCTCCAACAGTTGGAACTAGTTTAACTAACATTAACTTAGTTTAACTGAATTAAACTATTACAACTCAAATTAAACTCAACTTAGGACCCTAAAATTTAGAAACTAATCTACGTGACTCAAGTTAGGCCCTCAACTCGAATTAACTAAGCCAACTAAGTTTAGGAACTAATATACATGACTCAAGTTAGGCTCTCAACTTGAATTAATTGAGCCAACTAAGTTAAATTACCTTAGTTAACTCATTTTCATTTTCTTTTGATGGGGAATTACAATATTCTTCTAATTTAATTCAAGGGAAAATTAAATCAGGATTTTCTTTTTGCCATTTTCAACAGCCCCTCTTAACAAACAATGGATTATCTGCTACCCTGATCTGGCCTTGATGGAACTTGAATTTTAATTTTGACAATGCCTTTGTCAGAATATCTGCACCACATTCCTCTATAGGAATGTACTTCAACAACATGATTCTCCTCTGCACACAATCTCATAGATGGTGATACTAGATGTCGATATGCTTGGATCAATCATGAAAAATTGGATTCTCAGAGTGTTTGATACAACTTTGATTGCCACAATAAATCACTGTAGGATCCATCATTTGACCAAATAACCCAACAAGAACCTTCCTCATCCAGATAGCTTCATAAGTTGCCTAACTAGACTCCATTTACTATGTTTCTACTAAACTGAGCACAACCAATCTCTGCTTCCTGTTATACCAAGAAATTGTTGCTGACCCAATACTGAAGATGCCTTTTGATGGGCTCTTCCTGTATGATGGACTACCTACCCAATATGCATCTGTGAAGCCTTACAACTTCACTCCCTCTCTCTGCCTGTACCAAAGACCAAACTGAGTGGTGCCTACGAGGTATCTCAACACATGTTTGGTTTCCTTGAAACACAGTTTGGTAGGATTAACCATTTCTTTACTAAGTTGGTTAACTCCATAACACATGTATGGTCATGTTTTCACCAAATAGATAAGTGAGCCCACAAGATTCCTATAAATAATAACCTCCACTACCTCACCTGAAGTAAAATATTCCTTCGTCCAATTCCCTTTTGAAGGAGTCTCCATGGATTTGCTTCTCTCCATGTGGAAACTCTTTAGTATCTCGTTGGAATACTTTACCTGAGAGACAAGCAGTTCCCCATTTCCTTGCCATACTTCCATACCAACGAAATAATGCATGAGCCCTAGGTCCTCATCTCAAATTATCTTGCAAGATCCCCTTTGCAAGATTTGATGCGCTTCTCCCCACCTGTTAGTATTAAATTATGGACATATAATACTATAATCAATGATTTACCTTCAACTGCAATATGGTAAAGGTTTGCACTTGCTTCACTTTTGGTGAATCCCAATCTGGTGAAATAGTTGTCAATCCTAGTGTACCAAGCACGAGATGCTTGTTTGAATCTCTATCGAAGGTCTCAAATCCTTTCGGTTGATCAATGTACACCTCTTCCTCAATCACTCCATTCAATATCTTCATCTTCACATACATCTGATGTATATTCCATCCCATCTACGCTGCAAGTGCTAGAATTGATCTGATAGAAGACTACCTTACTACTAGAGCAAAGATCTCCTTGTAATCAATTACCTCCACCTAAGAGAACCCCTTGGCCACAAATATGGCCATATGTTTCTCGATGCATCCATATGCTGCTTGCTTCACCTTATAGATCCACCTGGAACCTACCACTGACTTATTCTTTGCTCTTGGGACAACTTTCCAAACACTATTTCTAACTATGGAATCATATTCCTGTGCCATGGAATAGAACCACACAAGCTTATGCACTGCTTCCTCGAATGAGGATTGTTCTGTCTCAACTCGCTCACTCATCAGAGCCATGTACCATGTGTACCAATCTGGTGGCGTCCTCTACCTGCGATGTGATGTGGGTGCTCCCACATTCTATCTAACATCATGCAATAATATGCTAGCTTCCTTGGTTTGCTTCCTTCGATATCTGGATGCCTTTTCATGAATGGGTGCTTCCACTCTCTGCTCCTATGCTTGTGGCTACTACAAATTATCTTGAGGTTCTTCCTTTGGAGCCAAAATGTCCTCATATACTTGTAACTAAAGCTCCCTCTCAAGGGAACATCTCATGGCCTGCTCTTTATCGAAATTCACATCTCTACGAACAACTATCATCCTATGAGATGATAGGTACACCTGATAGTTGTGAGGTCTATAAGTATACCCCAAAAAAATGCCCAACTCAGTTATCGTCTCTAGTTTTGTTTTTATTGCATCCTTGGTAACATGACACTACACTAATTTACCAAAGATCCTGAAGTGTGACACGTCTGGTTTCTTCTTGGAAAAATCTTCTTCTAGTGTACTCATCCCGAGAATATGACGAGGACTCATATTATGCACATATATAGTTGTGTTGCATGCTTTAGCGCACAAGTGCAATGGTAGGACCTGATCATGCAACATCACCCATGCAGTTCCCACAATATTCTGTTCTTCCTCTCAACCAACCCATTCTGTCGTGGATTATGGGGTGCTATTAACTGGAGTGTTATTAACTCCCATTGAATGCCTTATGATGCACAAAATTTCTTGAACTCATTCAACACATATCATTATAGTTATCTCTCCAAAGAAATTTCACTTTCCTATCAGTGTGTTTCTCAACAAGTTCTTTAAATTCACAACATTTGGAGAATGTCTAGTTTTTTTTCTGCATGAAGAAAATCTAGCAGTTGCATGATAAATCATCTACAAATATCACATAATACATGTTCTTGGTCATGGAGGTAGTCAAGAAAGGTCCACATACATCTAAGTGAACTCTTTCAAGGACTTTTTGCACTCTACTAAACTTATCATGAAAGGTGGCTTTCATGTACTTCCCCAATGTACACCCTTTGCATGTATCTTGATTCTCTAATACACCATTGGGAAGTCCTATAGAAATATGTTGCATGATCTTCAAGGCTCCATGGTGCAAATGGCCAAGTTTCCTATCCCATAATTCATGGATGCCTTGGCTCTGTGCCTTCTATGCTTTCGTGCTCAAAGAAAAAAAGTCTTCTACATCCAATTTGTAGAGGTTCTTCACCCAAACCCTGATCGAATTCACTTGTCCCATGGAAATATGTTTAAGAAAATCCTTTCCTTTGCTAAATATCATATCATAGCCACGATATTCCAACATAGCAACTGAAACTAAATTTATTTCAGACCTAGAACATACATGCCATATTTTAATGTGAGAGGAGCACAAACTTCCTTTGGAAAGTAACTGTATCAATACTGGTCATGATATACCTTCCATCATCTCCCATCTTTATGTGTATCTAGAGTATATTCTTCTTCAGGTCACTGAAAAATTATTTGTTTCCCATCATATGGAATGAGGCTCCATTATCTAGATACTACACACTTCCCATCAAAGACACATACTTCCCATCAAAGATGTCACAAACCATGTAATGAGTGTGAAATCCAACTCGTTTGTGAAGCCGGAGCTTCACTTTCCACTCCTAAGGGCTTCTTTCCAACCTTCTCATGTGGACACTTTGTGCCATAATGTCCCAGCTCATGACACTGAAAAACTTTAATCTTCATCAAGTCTTTCTTCTTGCCCTCTTAACTTGAATCTCCTTTGGATTCAGATTTCCTTCATTTTCATTTCTTTGCCTTTCCACCCAAGGAACAATTCTCCTTATCAATATGCTTGGATGAGGTTCCATCTATGGTGTTCTGTCTCATCTCTTCTTGCACCAAATCAGACCACAATCGCTCCCAATTTGGTAGCTTCTCCATCCCATTTACAAAATCCTAGTAGTTGTTCCACCTCTTAGGAAGGCCTAGAAGTGCTAGGCTTACCATATCATCTTCAAAACCTGTAATAAAAACACTCCCAAGTTCATCCCAACATTGGGTGAACCTAGTCAGGTATTGTGGTATTGTGTTTCCCTTCTCCATGTTGATCTTTCAAAGCTTGTCCTTTAGTGCCAACTTTGTGTAGTCACTTCCGTTCTGAAACAAGTATATCAAGGTTGGCAACAATGCATATGAGGTATCCTTCCTGTGGATATTCAAGATAATATGATCTCAAACTCCTTCTAGTGTGATTAGTAATCGTTCAAAAACAAAAACAATCTCTTCTAGTTCAAGCGGGAATTTTTCTCTAGTTTCCTTTGGAATATCAGTCATCAATCTCTAATTTTAGATATTTTGCTAAAATAACAGAACTGTTGAATTTACCCAAAATAAGGAAGTCCTTCACTTTTCCCATGGAAACGAAAGTAATTAAAACCACAGTCTATAGCCTTCTCAGGTCTGAAACTTAAGTTAAACCTGCGTGAATATTCCAAAGCGATATTCGTTGGATCTCGTTCATTCACAATGAATGGTTACAATTGATCCAGAACTTAATGGATTAAACTATAATTCATAACATATTTCGTCCAAAAAGTATATTAAACTCTATGCATTTTTCGATGCTATTACCATCCGATCTGAGTTTTTCAAGTAGAAGGTCACGATTAACTGAGTTATTAACTAAGTTTTATAAATGACCGTGTCCATTTTTGGACTTAACCTCTGCGCTTATTAGCATACGATCATAATTAGATATGTTTCCTCTTGATCGGATGGTTCAAATCTTCTCTGTGGTCCTCACGAGTTTTGTCGGGGTTTTCTTCATTCTGCTAAGAATTTGCACTTCAGCCAAGTTTAACCTGTTTCTAAGTTATATTTAGGATATCACTAACTAAGCTTTGGAGGTTCGAAATACATTCGATTTATTTAAATACACAATGCATGAAGATTTAAACATGATAAGACGATATTATACCCAACTCTAATTCTAAAAGGCCAAATTGGAAATGAACAACATTCAGAAATATTTCGAAGGAAATTTAAAACCTCCAGGATTGACCATTCATGCGTAGAATACATAGAGACACAGAGAAACTTCAAATTTTTACAGTCTAATCCTCCACAGCCAAATCCTTTTACATTAATTCAAAACTTACATAAATACCATTACATACAACAATCAGATCCATAATCAATGGATCAAAACCGCCTAATCCTATCTAATCTGCATGATATTCTCCTCGAGAATCTCAACTAATCCTAACTACTCGAATTTATTACAAGATAATCCAAATCCCTGAATTCTATCTCAAATCCTATCTAGAAAGCTTTGTAAAGTGATAGCTAAAGGATCCCACTCCTTTGCTTGTAATTTTTTTTTGTATTTTTGCAATAAAATTTGAAGCCTTTTGTCTCCAAGCCTCATGCTCCTACATCAAACTCCTAAGGACAAAATTCTTCACGGGCTCCTATCAATGAGATATTCTACAAAACTGTCCAACTTCTGTAGCATGGCATCTATTATCCAGGTAGCATCAACAATTGGTTGATCCTTCTACATGACCAAATACTCAAAATACTCTTGTCCTCATGTCCTTTTAAACACTCTCTTGTCTAAAATTTGCTCTAACTGCAATGCCTTTGTTGTTGGTAATTGTTTTACCCAATCAGCTTCTTGTTCTTCCTTGTATTTTGTTGTATCATCTACATTTCCACTTTCATACCTGTACAGATTAGCAACATTGAAAATTGGAGATATTCCAATATCAGGGGGTAATTCAATTTCATATGCATTTGCAGAAAATTTCTTCAAGACTCTGCATGGTCCAATTTTCTTAAATTTTAACTTTTTATACTCCCTTTTCGGAAATCTTTCCTACCTCAGGTGTGCTAGAACCAAATCTCCATCCTCAAAATTAATTTCTCTCTTCTTCAGATTTGCTCTGCTCTTGTACTTTATGTTGCTATCCTATAACTATTGTTTTACCTGTTCATGTATTTCTTGAATCTCTGAAGAAAAATGTTGTCAAGGAATTTAGACTTCTGTGATCCATAACATTTGTTTAGAAACTTTTTCGCGAAATCACATAATTGATCATTTGTCGAGCGTTTCAACCAATAGTGTGGTCATCGTCAGGACAAGTTGAGATACAGATCCAGTTTAGCGTGTTTATGTTCTACCAGAGACTATATCGTCTCTGCTTAGACTAGTATAAACACGCTAAACTGGATCTATATCTTCAACTTGTCCTGACGATGAACCACACTAGTTGGTTTGAAACGCGTCGACAAATGATCAATTATGTGATTTCGCCAAAAAGTTTCTAAAAAATCTTGTCCTTTAGCACTTCTCATTTCAGCTTTGCCTAAGTATCTTAATTCAAACACTCCTCTTGGGTGAATTCCATAAACTATATGGAATGGACTATGCCCTGTACTCATGTTAGGAGAATCATTATAAGCATATTCATCCTATGCGAAAATTTGATCCCATTGTTTTGGATGTTCACCTGCAAGACTTCTAAGAAGATTACCCAAGCTTTTGTTTACAACTTCAGTCCGTCCATCAGTCTGAGGATGATAAGCTGAATTGAAACTTAGTTTAGTACCAAGTTTCTTCCACAAGCTTCTCTAGAAATGACCAACAAATCTGGTGTCTCTATCTGAAACAATGCTCTTAGGTAACCCATGCAACCTTACAATCTCCTTAAAAAATAGAGTAGCATGTAAGTAGCATCACTAGTTTTATAATAGGGAATAAAATGTGCCATTTTAGAAAATATGTCAACTACAACATAAATTGAATCACTTCCTCTTTGAGTTTTTGGTAAACCCAAAACAAAATCTATACTTACCATATCCCGAGGTCTATTTAGAATAGGTAATGGAACATACAAACCTATGCTTTGGCTCCTTCCCTTTGCATATTGACGGACTTTACAATTTTTCACATACTTCTCCACTTCATATCTCATCTTCAGCCATAAATAAAACTGACTCACCTACTCATCAGTCTTGTCTACACCAAAATCACCTCCAAGTCCACCACTATGTTTCTCCTTGATTAAATTTTCTCTCATAGAAAAATTTTGTATGCACAACTGATTTCTTTTAAACAAAAATCCTTCTTGCATGAAAGCATCTAGCCACTTACTTCTGTCTAAGAAAACAAGATTTTTACAAGCTTCAAATGCCTCTTTAAAATCTAAATCTTTCTCATACAATTCCTTAAGAAAATCAAAACCAAACCCTTGAATTTTACTTTCCTGAACTAGGATATTTTTTCTGCTTAAGGCATCTGCTACCTTGTTTGGTTGGCCAGTTATATGCTTCAATACAAAATTAAAAATTTGAAGATATTCTACCCATTTTCATGTTTCTCACTAAGATTTGGTTGTTGCATAATATACCGTAATGCATGATTGTCTGAAAAAAGTATAAACTCCATAGACATCAAGTAATGTCTCCACTTTTTCAATGACTGTACAACTGCATAAAATTCTTTATCATAAGAAGAATATTTCTTCTTTGACTCATTCAGTTTTTCACTGAAATAAGCTACAAGTCTATCCTCCTCATTTAGAACACTGCCAATAGCTTCTCCACTAGCATCACATTTCACTTGGAAAGGCTTCTTAAAATCAGAAAAAATTAAAATAGGTTTTTCAGTGATCTTTCTTTTCAACAACTGAAAGTTCTTTTCTTCTTCAATAGTCCATTTAAATGGTTGTTTATCCTTCTTGATAGTGTCAATAATAGAAGCATTGATCTTACAAAAATTCCTTATGAATTTTTTTATAAAAACTAGCAAGACCATGAAAACTTCTTACCTCAAAAACACGTTTTGGTGAAGGCCACTCTATGATTGCCTTTATCTTCTTTGCATCCATATTTAATCCATTAGCGGAAACAAGAAAGCCCAAATATACCAACTATTCCTTCATGAATGAACATTTATTTAAATTTAGCAGTAACTTTTCTTGTTGCAACTTCTGTAAGACATAATTCAGATGTCTCATATGTTCCTCTTTAGATCTGTTGTAAACTAATATATCATCCATATATACTATTACAGATTTACCAATAAATTCTTTCAACGCTTAATTCTTAAGCCTCATAAATGTACTAGGAGTATTTGATATCCAAAAAGGCATTACCATCCATTCATACAATCCTTCATTTGTTTTAAAAGTAGTTTTCCATTCATCAGCTTCTCTAACCCATATTTGATGATACCAACTTTTTAAATCCATCTTTCGAAAATATCTCGCTCAACCTAAACAATCCATCAAATCTTAAATTATAGGTAGAGGAAATATGTACTTGATTGTTATTTTGTTGATGGCTCTTGAATCAGTGCACATTCTCCAGCCTCCATCTTTCTTTGGACACAACATTGTGCGCACTATGTAAGGACTCAAACTCTCTCGAATCAGTCCTTTATCTAACAGTTCCTAAACCTGTTTTCTGATTTCTTCATTTTCTGTGGGAGTCATCCTGTAAGCTACTTTATTTGTTAGATTTTCTCCTGGAATCAAATCTATATGATGACTGATTTTTCTAATGGTTGGTAACTCATTATGAAAATCATCTACAAAGATATCACAATAATTCTCCACCATCTTTTAAATTTCAATGACAAATCAGAAATTTTAGTGGAAGTAATTATTACCTTAGGTTGAAAATCAATGCAAAATTTACCTCATCCTCTTCAATCTGATGCAAGTATTCTTTTCCACTAAGCAATAGGGTCTTTGGATTAGATTTTCTTGATGCATCCTCCTCTTCCATAGGCAGCAATGTATGATTAACACCATCTTTACCAAATTTGTATGTGTTCTTTTTCCCATCATGCATAGCTCCTTTGTCATACTTCCAAGGTCTTCCTAGCAATATGTGACACACATCCATAGGCATCACATCACACAGAATTTTGTCTTTTTATTTTCCCAACTTCAGCTCCACTTCACATTATTCATTCACCAACAAATGATGTCCATTTTGAAGCCATGACACCTTGTAAGGTGTTGGATGTTTTTTTGTCTTTAATTTCAACTTTTCCACCACTTTTGTAGAGACAAAATTATCAGTACTACCACTATCAAGTATCATTTGACAACATTTTCTTTGCGCCTTGCACACAGTCCTCAACAAAGTCTTTCTCTATGCTATTTCAATAACTTCCTTTGTTGGCTTTAACAAAACTTTGTTAACTACCAAAGATTCCCCTTTCTCTGGTACATTTTCTTCTTCTAGCACCTTTGCTACTTCCTCTTCAGTCTTAGCAACAATTACAAAACTTTTATTTGTTCCTGTAATTTTTGGGCACTCATAGGCTCTGTGACCCAGCTTGTTACATCGGTAAAATCTAATTTCTCTTCCTCTACTTCTGCCTCCTCTTCCTCTGAAAAACTCCTTCTGCCACTTGCATCACCTTCTGTGGGTGTATGCTGATTCGAGCTACTATTAGCTCCATATCTAGGTGTTGCAGGTCTTCCTCTACCACCTTGAATTCCCCTTCCTCGAAAAGTACCTCTACTTCAGGAAGATTTCTTCCTCATGAGTTTTTCTTCAGCCTTCAATACCATCTAAGAAGCCTCTTCTACTATTTTAGCAGATATCACACTTATCTTATTTTGGATCTCCATTCTGATACCATTTATATATGTTACAACCTTCTTATTCGTATCTTGAATTTGTCCAGCTCTTATGCTTATTTTGTAAAATTGCTCTGTGTATTATTTCACTATCAAAGACCTATGTCTAAGTTTATGCATCTATCTAAATAACGAAAGCTGATAATCACTTGGAAAAAAATTACCTCTCAACTTTGCCACCATCCTATTCCAATTTTTAATTGGCTGCTTACCAAGTATTTTTTTTTCTGCCTGCACTCCATCCCAACAAAGTGTTTCATGTCCTTTCAATTTTGTGACAGCAAATCTTACAATCTTTCCTTCTTCCATTTCTTCATAATCAAAGAATTTATCCATGTTATTAATCCAGTCTATCAACTCCTCAAGGTTTAAACCTCCTGTATAAATTGTACCCTCAAGTGTGGGTTTAGATGTCAATCCTAACACTGATTTAAAGAATCTCATTTCAAGAATAATTTCTGCAGGTTCCTCTGCTTCTGCAGCTTCAACTTTAGGTTCATTGACATCTCCAACATCTGCATCTCCTTGATTTCCCATTTCCACTGCTTCTAATCTAGCTTGCATCTATTGCATAGCTTCCAACACTTCAGCATTTGCAACTGGTCTTCCTATTATTTGACCACGTCTTCCTCCAACTTCTTTCTTTGATCTTTGAGATCTTGATCAGTGTCAATAAGTTGCTCTGATACCACTAATGGTGGTCTGGGTGCAGGTGTTAATGATAATCGTTCAAAACCAGAAACGATCTCTTCTAGTTCAGGTGGGACTTTTTCTCGGGTTTCCTTTGGAATATCAGCCATCAACCTCTAATTTTAGATATTCTGCTAAAACAACAGAACTGTTGAATTTACCTGAAATAAGGCAAACCTTCACTTTTCCCATGGAATTGAAAGTAATTCAAACAACAGTTTATAGCCTTCTCGGGTCTGAAACTTAAGTTAACCCGCGTGCATATTCCGAAGCGATATCTGTCAGATCTCATTCATTCACAATGAACAGTTACAATTGATCCGAAACTCAATGGATTAAACCACAATTCATAACATATCGCGTCCGAAAATTATATTAAACTCCGTGCATTTTTTGACACGATTACTGTCCGATCTGAGCTTTTCAAGTGGGCAGTCACGATTAACTAAGTTTTATAAATGACCATGTCCATTTTTGGAATTAACCTCTGAGCTTATTAGCACATCATCACCATTAGATTTGTTGCCTGTTGATCATACGATTCAGATCTTCTTCGGGGTCCTCGCGAATTTTGTCAAGATTTTCTTTGTTCCGCCAAGAATTTTCACTTTCGCTGAGTTTAACCTGTTTCTAAGTTATATTCAGGATATCGCTAACTAAGCTCTATGGGTTAAAAATACATTCTATTTATTTAAATACACATTGAATGAAGATTTAAATGTGATAAGACAAGATTATACCCAACTCTATTTCTAAAGGGCCAAACTGGAAATCAACAACATTCAAAAATATTTCGAAGGAAATTTGAAACCTCCAGGATTGATCATTCATGTGCAGAATACACAGAGACACAAAGAAACTTCAAATTTTTACAGTCTAATCCTCCACAGCTAAATCCTTTTACATTAATTCAAAACTTACATAAATACCATTACATACAACAATCAGATCCTCAATCAATTGATCGAAACTACCTATTCCTATCTAATCTGCATGATATTCTCCTCGAGAATCTCAAATAATCCTAACTAATTGAATTTATTACAAGATAATCCAAATCCCTAAATTATAGCTCAAATCCTCTCTAGAAAGATTTGTAATGTGACAGCTAAAAGGTCCCACTCCTTTGCTTGTAAACTTTTTTTTTTTGGAATAAAATTCGAAGCCTTTTGCCTCCAAGCCTCATGCTCCTGTATCAGACTCCTGAGGACAAAATTCTTCATGGGCTCCTATCCATGAGATCTTCTATAGAACTACCCAACTTTTGTAGCATGACATATGTCATCCAGGTAGCATCAGGAATTGGTTGATACTTCCACTTGACCAAATACTAAAAATACTCATGTCTTCTTGTCCTTTTAAACACTACCTTGTCTAAAATTTGTTCTTGCTGCAATTCCTTTGTTTTTGGTAATTGTTTTACCCAATTAACTTCTTGTTCTTCCTTGTCTTCTATTGTATCATCTGCATTTCCACTTTCATACCTATATAAATAAGCAAAATTGAAAATTGGAGATATTCCAATATCAGGGGGTAATTCAATTTCATATGCATTTGCAAAAAATTTCCTTAAGACTCTGAATGGTCCAATTTTCTTAAATTTTAACTTGTATACTCCCTTTTTGGAAATTTTTCCTTCCTCAAGTGTGGTAGAACCAAATATCCAACCTTAAAATTAACTTCTCTCTTCTCCAAATCAGCTCTGCCCTTGTACTTTATGTTGTTATCCTGTAACTGTTGTTTTACATGTCCATGTATTACTTGAATCTCTAAAGCAAAATCTTCTCCTTTATCACTTCTCATTTCAGCTTTGCCCAAGTCTCTTAATTCATTCACTCCTCTTGGGTGCATTCCATAAGCTATATGGAATGGACTATGCCCTGTACTCCTGTTAGGAGAATCATTATAAGCATATTTAGCCTGTGCCAAAATTTGATCCCATTGTTTTGGAGGTTCACCTGCAAGACTTCTCAGAAGATTACCCAAGCTTCTATTTACAACTTCAATCTATCCATCAGTCTGAGGATGATAAGCTGAACCAAAACTCAATTTAGTACCAAGTTTCTTCCTCAAGGTCCTCCAGAAATGACCAACAAATTTGTTGTCTCTATCTGAAACAATGTTCTTAGGTAACCCATGCAACCTTAAAATCTCCTTAAAAAACAAATTAGCAATGTGAGTAGCATCATTGGTTTTATAAAATGGAATAAAATGTGCCATTTTAGAAAATCTGTCAACTACAACATAAATTGAATCATTTTCTCTTTGAGTTTTTGGTAAGCCCAAAACAAAATCCATACTTACCATATCCCAAGGTTTATCTGGAATAGGTAATGGAACATACAAACTTGTGTTTTGGCTCCTTCCTTTTGTATACTGACAGACTTTACAATTTTTCACATACTTCTTCACTTCAGATCTCATCTTCGGCCATAAATAAAACCGACTCACTGGCCCATAAGTCTTTTATGCACCAAAATGTCGTGCAAGTACACCACTATGTTTCTCCTTCATTAAATTTTCTCTCATAGAACAATTTCTTATGCACAACTGATTTCTTTTAAACAACAATCCTTCTTTCAAGAAAAAATCTAGCCACTTACTTTATCTAATAAAACAGTATTTTTACAAGCTTCAAATGCCTCTTTAAAGTCTAAATCTTTCTCATGCAATTTCTTATGCAAATCAAAACCCTACACTTGAATTTGACTTTCCTGAACTAGGATATTTTTTTGTTTAAGGCATTTGCTACCTTGTTTGATTGGCCAGTTATATGCTTCAATACAAAATTAAAACTTTAAAGATATTCTACCCATGTTTCATGTTTCTAACTAAGCTTTGGTTGTTGCATAATATATTGTAATGCATGATTGTCTAAACAAAGTATAAACTCCTTAGACATCAAGTAATGTCTCCACTTTTTCAATGATTGTACAAATGCATAAAATTCGTTATCATAAGAAGAATATTTCTTCTTTGACTCATTCCCTTTTTCTCTGAAATAAGCTACAAGTCTATCCTTGATCCAGGAGGATTCCATTGATTCAATTTTGCAAGTGTTCAAGTGTTGTCATCAATGTTTTGTGTCATTGTCGCTTCAGTTTGGCTTTGACAGTTCGACACTGTTGGTTAGGGATCAGATTGTTCAGGTAATGTTCAAGGTTTCATGGCATTTAGTTGATATGGGTGTACTTGGTTGTGGACTTGACTTCATCGACAATTATGCCAGGATTGGTCGAAGACATGTGTTTTGTTGTTCGAAAAGCATAATTAGTGTCGACATGGGTGTCGTCGTGGCAAAGGTTTGATATTGTTGTTTTTCGACGATAGACATGGGTTAATTTTCATCATGTGATGAATTTCACAAATGTCACTTTGTGACAAATTGATGTAAAAGGTTTTTTTATGTAAGTCCTAGCCCTAAAAATAAGCTATGGTACAAAACAAACCCTAAACCCTAATCCTACATCTAAGTCAAAACCTAATGCTATCACCTAAGTTGCAACCATAACCATCAAAATACACTGCATATGTAATAACCCTAACACCTAAACCTAAACCTATCACAATGATATAATTGAAACAATACAAACACAAACCTTAAGTTTTAACCCTAATCTAATACACTCTCGGCTATGTAATTGTTTGAAACATTACAAAAATAAAAAATACAATACACAACCACATGACCGTGCAGGTAGCCTAACCGCGTTGGAAATATGTGACCAGGTATCATAAAACTATCAGAGTTAGCCAATAGCCAAGCACTAACCATCAATTGGAAAACCACGTTGGAACCGTCAGCAAAGACAACTAACATGTGAATAGGGTTTCTTATACCGCGGGTTAGCACCGCCGCATGGAAACCGTGTCATATGAACGGGCCGTGTTAATCACCAGCCGTCACCATTCGACAAACAGTCAGCGGAACCATTGGGACCCAAAACATCGGGATCAACAACAATCACATGCACCATCAGCGCCTTCACCTGGTTAGCTAGCCGCTAACAGTTTCAAGCTAAACTATGGTGCAAAGTGGGTTTTGTAGTTAGTTTTTGTTCTAAAATAATGAGAGCACCTTATAACAAAATGATAGGTGTCTTTATGACATAATGGAAAACCTTCAAATCAGCACATTCATGCCTATCTGATCCTGAGGTGGTTTCAATGTATCCACAAGCCTATAAAGGAAGGATTTCTCTTCATCGATCAAGGAGAGTGATTTTAAAATTTTCTATGCAGATTCTCAAGGACTTTGTTTTCAGTGTTTCAGGAGCATTCAGAGTCAATTTTGGAAACCATAAGCAGCATTGCAAAGTTGGTTCAAAGGGATATCTAATGAAAAAGGTCAAAATTGCCTATGTGCAAGTTCAGTCTGGCTAAGTCACTGTGTAATCGACTCATTTCTTCTCATCTCTAATAAAATTGGTCACCCACCTTGAAAGTGGACCCGGAGATGTAGTACATCAAGGATGAACTCCGTCATCAATTTATTGTCTGGTATCGAAGTGTTGTTACTGTTTTTACTTCTTTTATGCATCGATTTTATGTTTAATTAGTTGTCGTAAACTGTTCTATTCAAGCAGTTTTTCCTCGGTTTGTGTGCTTTAGCTAACATTCAAATCACTAATGGTTAATCAATTGTACATCAATATTTAGCTTATGATCATTTCAGATCATATAATTTGGTATTAGAGCAAGTTGCATTTGTAGAATGTGCCACTAAATGTTAACCAGGTCTAAGTTGTAATGAGGAGAAGGAATCCTTGAGTAAATCAATTCATAGATTGGAAAGCGACGAGTCATTCAGAAATCGACCATGTTAGGACCTGATGTAGGTGAAAACACTGAAATGAAGATGATTGAAGAATAGTTTCAGCACGCATTCTTAACTATGCAACATATGTTGGGAGAATTGTACGAAGACAGGAAGGCGAGAGATGCTTCTTCTTCAAAGCCATCAAAGAAGGACAAAGGTAAAGGCAAGGCTAATAAACCTCCTTCACCTCCATCATCTCCATCATCCTCTTCTTCTTCTTCTTCTTCTTATTCCAGTGCAAAATCTAAAACAAAAAAGAAACCTAAGAAAGCATCTCTTTTGAAACTTGATGTTAAATTTAAGTTACCTGTTTATGATGGCGAAATGAATCCTGAAAAGCTGGATAACTGGATAAAGCAGTTAGAAATGTATTGTCGCATTCAGAACATTTCTAACAACAAAACTAAAATTCAGTTAGCTACACTTAGAATGGGGGGAACAACTTTAATCTGGTGGGAAAGTAAAACTCAGATAGTTGTAAAGTGTAAAGGAAAATTCATTCCTTCAAGGTCTATGTTTTTAAAAGCTCTTAGGAAATAGTTCTATCATTTAGGATACATATCAAGCTATTATTGATTTGTAGCATCTAAGGCAAGGTAAAGGGAAAAGTGTTCATGAGTTTACTCAGGAGTTTAGAAAGAAAGCACAGGCGCTTGGTATTTCGTTGGATACACATGAAACTTTGTTAAAATACACCAACACTTTACTTTCATATTTGCAACATACTTTATCGATGTTTAATCCTAGTGATTTTGATGAGGTGTGTGTTTAGGCCATACATATTGAATCAGGTGGCAGACCATTCAAGTTTTCATGACAGTCATCCAAAGAGTTGGAAACCAAACATTCCAGTGACAGTAAGGGGAAGAACATTTCGAAGAGAAAGAAATTAGTGATCGTTCAGAACGAAATACCTACTTGATCTCATTGCCAAAGAATCGGTCATGATGAATTGAAGTGTTGGAAACTTCATCCAGAACTTAAGCCCAAAAGGTTCCTTAAGGCGAAGGATGAAAAGAAGGCCATTGCAACAGTCCAGCAGGATCTAGGTTCAGATTCAGGTGATGAATGGAGGATAATCGCCATGGTTACGACATGTAAAACTTCTGACACTGGTTCAAGTTCGAAAACAATTGAATCTTCTTCAAACATAAATCTTTCACATGAGGATAAAAGAGTTGAACGCTTCCACATAAGGATAACGTCTAAGCATACAAAGATTGACACAATGATTGACAGTGGATCGTAAGCAAATTTAATATCTGAACATATAGGTAATCAATTGGGATTGGAGACAAAAAATCATCCAAAACCATACCCATTAGGTTGGATTAATAAACAACTTGGATACATGTCACAAAGAAGTGTCGATTAAAATTTGTAATTACATCTAAGTACATTAATGAAGTGGAGTTTGATGTGGTCCCAGTAGACATATGTGGAGTTGTCTTAGGAAGTCCTTATCTTTATGATAGAGATGCAGTGTTTTATAGAAGAGAACATAAATATCACCTAAAGAAGGAAGGGGTTGAATTTATTGTTAGGCACAGAAAGTCAAATCAAACTCGGATTTAATTATTACAAATCAAGTTAAGCAGTTAATAATTTCAAGTAAATATGTACTCATGTTTATTAAAGAACAACATAAGGAAGATTGTTCAAAATGTGAGATTTAGTCTATAAATCAATTGGTCAAGGTGGTTAATTCTTTTCTAAGAAATCTTATTCATAAACAGTATAAGAACCATGAGATACATTTAATGTCCTATGAACATCTTCTTAAAGAGAGAATGACTCTCAATTCATTCATTCAACTGAATTCTAGAAACTATCATCATTAGTAGTGTATTGCAGGGAATGGTACATGTGAGTCTAATCAGAGACTTATTTCAGATGGTATGTTTATTTTCAGTTTCAGGGGTGCAGGTCAGTATTGGGGAAAGTCAGTGTTACATTTCTTTGGTATTGCATCATCATTTCATGCTTTAAAAAGTAATGAATCCTATTTGCAAGTGGAGAGGAAGTCTATAAGTTTTCATGACAAAGCATTTTCGAAAGAAGATCTAGAGTTTCCTTATCATGATTTGAAAACTAATGCATTAAGTGAAAGTGTTAGTTGATGGAGATATTAGTTAATAGACGAAGAAATAGTGATTCAAGTAAATAAACAATTACTTAGATACTTTCAAATTCAAGATAAGTTGCATCAGTCTTTACATCACATCCGTATGAGTTCTGTTCTCCAATTTCACCTAGTAATCAGTCACTAGGAAAGTAAATCAAGTAAAGTAACTGATATGAAGTCAAAATCAAAGGAGTCTTCAAAGACTTCAGTTATTCTGGAAAGTAGATTGTTAATACCCATCAGATGTATTGAACAAAGTTATACATATACTATTTCCAAAGATGTTTTTGAATCACTACCTCATGATTCTTCATGGAAAGAATTCAATTCCCATGTTGATAACATGTTGTTTGCCCATCGTCACAAGTTGTTCATAATGCAGATGGAAGAAATAGGTCACCAAATCGAAAAGTTCCATGGTCAACATCATCAGGGTCATCACTTGTAGGTGATTGATTGAATGTATTGGTACATCGTCAAGTCAAGATGGAAAGAGAGGGAGTTCTACCCTCATCAACTATTTATTTAGTCAAACTTTTGTGGTCCAAAAGCTTTCAAGTGGAAAGGAATGATCTAGGATGATTCCATTGATTCAATTGTACAAGTGTCCAAGTGTTGTCATTGGTGTCGTCGTCACTTTAGTTTGGCTTCGACCGTTCGACAGTGTTGGTTAGGGATCAGATTGCTCAGGTAATGTTCATGGTTTCATTTCATTTAGTTGATATGGGTGTAACTAGTTGTCAACTTGAGCTCATCGAAAGTTCCTCCAGGATTGGTCAACTACATGTGTTTTGTCGTTCTACAAGTAGAATTAGTGCCGACATGGGTCTCGTCGTGACAGAGGGTCGATATCGTCGTTTGTCGATGATAGGCGTGGGTTTATTGTCATCATGTGACGAATGTCGCGAATGTCACTTTGTGACAAATTGATGTAAAGGGTTTTTTTATGTAATTCCTAGCCCTAAAAATAAGCTATGGTACAAAACAAACCATAAACCCTAATCCTACATCTAAGTCAAAACCTAATGCTATCACCTAAGTTGCAACCCTAACCATCAAAATACATTGCATATGTAACAGCCCTAACACCTAAACCTAAAACTATCACAATGATATATTTGAAACATTACAAATACAAACCTAAAGTCTTAACCCTAGTCTAATACACTCTTCATTATGTAACTATTTGAAACATTACAAATAAATATACAATACACAACCACATGACCACCCGGGCAGCCTAACTGTGTCAGAAACATGTGACCGGGTATCTTGAAATCGTCGGAGTTAGCCAACAATCAGGCACTAACTTTCAACTGAAAAACCACGTCACAACTATCAATGGAGATAGCTAACATGTGAACAGTGTTAGTTATACCGCAGGGTTAGCACCGCCGCACGGAAACCATGTCATATGAATAGTTTTGGTTAAACGCCAACTATCACCATTCAGCAAATGGTCAGCGGTTTCATTGTGACCCAAAATCATCAGGATCAATAGCAATCACATTTTTGTCATCGCCTCTGCCAGGTTAGCTAGCCACTAACAATTTCAGGCTAAACAATGGTGCAAAGTGGTTTTTGTAGTTAGTTTTTGTTTTAAACTAATGCGAGGACCTTGTAACAAAACCCTAGGTGTCTTTATGACATAATGGAAAACCTTCAAGTCAGCACATTCATGCCTATATGATCTTGAGGCGGTTTCAATGTATCCACAGGCCTATGAAGGTAGAATTTCTCTTCACTGGTCAAGGAGAGTGGTTCTTGACTTTTGTATGCAGATTTTGGAGGACATAGGTGATTTTTTTCAGTGTTTCGGGAGCATCTAAGCTCAGTTTTGGAAACCATAAGCAGCGTTGGAAAGAAGGTCCAGAGGGATATCTGATGACAAAGGTCAGAATTTCCTATGTGTAAGTTTAGACTGACTAAATCGTTGTGTAATCGACTCCTTTCTTCTCATCTCTAATAAAAATGGTCGCCCATCTTGAAAGCAGACCCAGAGATGTAGTCCATCAGGGAAAAACTCCATCATCAATTTTTATTCTAGTATCACTGTGTTTTTACTATTTTCACTTCTGTTATACATCGATTTTATGTTTAATCAGTTGCTGTAAAGTGTTCTATTCAAGCAGGTTTTCCTGAGTTTGTGTGCTTCAGCTAACCTTCAAATCACTAATGGTTAATCAATTCTACATCAGTATTTAGTTTATGATCATTTTAGATAATCCCTCCTAATTTAAAACATCGCCAATAGCTTCTCCACTAGCATCACATTTCACTTGGAAAGGCTTATCAAAAATAGGCAAAATTAAAATAGGTTTTTCAGTGATCTTCATTTTCAACAACTGAAAGTTCTTTTATGCTTCAATAGTCCATTTAAATGGTTGTTTATCATCCTTGATAGTTTCAATAATAGAAGCATTGATCTTACTAAAATTCCTTATGAATTTTCTATAAAAACTAGTAAGACCATGAAAACTTCTTACCTCAAAAACACTTTTTGGTGAAGGCCACTCTATGATTGCCTTTATCTTCTCTAGATCCATCTTTAATCCATCAAAAAAAACAACAAAGCCCAAATATACCAACTCTTCCTTCGTGAATGGACATTTCTTTAAATTTAGCAATAACTTTTCTTGTTGCAACTTCTGTAAGACATAATTCAGCTGTCTCATATGTTCCTCTTTAGATATGTTGTAAAATAATATGTCATCCAGATATACTATTACAAATTTACCAATAAATTCTTTCAACACTTCATTCATAAACCTCATAAATGTACTAGGATAATTTGATAACCCAAAAGGCATTACCATCCATTCATAAAGTCCTTCATTTGTTTTAAATTCAGTTTTCCATTCATCGGCTTCTCTAACCGTTATTTGATGATACCCATTTTTTAAATCCATCTTCGTAAAATATCTTGCTTCACTTAAAAAATCCATGAAATCTTCAATTCTAAGTAAAGGAAATCTATACCCGATTTTTATTTTGTTGATGGATCTTGAATCAGTGCACATTCTCTAGCCTCCATCTTTCTATGGACTCAACACTGTTGGCACTGCATAAGGACTCAAAATCTCTCTAATCAACCCTTTATCTAACTATTCCTAAACATGTTTTCTGATTTCTTTATTTTCTGTGGGGGTCATCCTGTAAGCTAATTTATTTGGTAGATTTGCTCCTTGAATCAAATCTATATGATGACTAGTTTTTCTAATGGGTGGTAACTCATTAGGAAAATCATCTACAATAATATCACAATAATTTTCCAGCATCTCTTGAATTTCAATTGGCAAATCAGAAATTTTAGTGGAAGTAACTATTACCTTAGGTTTGCAAATCAATGCAAAATATACCTCATCCTCTTCAATCTGCTGCAAGTATTCTTTTCCACTAAGCAATAGGGTCTTTGGATCATATTTTCTTGATGCATCCTCCCCTTTCATGAAAGAAATGTATGATTAACACCATCTTTCCCAAATTTGTATGTGTTATTTTCCCCATCATGCATAGTTCCTATGTCACACTGCTAAGGTCTTCCCAGCAATATGTGACACACATCCATAGCTATCATATATCACACAGAATTTTGTCTTTTTATTTTCCCAACTGCAACTCCACTTCACATTGTTCATTCACTAACAACTGATGTCCTTTTTAAAGCCATGACACCTTGTAAGTTGTTGGATGTTTCTTTGACTTTAATTTCAACTTTTCCACTACTTTTGTAGAGACCAAATTATCAGTACTACCACTATCAATTATCATTTGACAACATTTTCCTTGAACCTTGCACACAATCCTGAGCAAAGTCTTTCTTTGTGCTGGTTCAAAAGCTTCATTTGTTGGCTTTAACAAAACTTTGTTATCTACCAAAGATTCCCCTTTCTCTGGTACATTTTCTTCTTTTGGCACCCTTCTACTTCCTCTTCAGTCTTAGAAACAACTATATTTCTTTGATTTGTTCTTGTGTTTTCTCGGCACTCATAGACTCTGTGTCTCAACTTGTTACATATGTAACATCTAATTTCTCTTCCTCTGCCTCTGCCTCCTCTTCCTCTGAAAAAACTCCTTCTTCCACTTGCATCACCTTCTGTGGGTGTATGTTGATTCGAGCTACAACTAGCTCTATGTCTAGGTGTTGTAGATCTTCCTCTACCACCTTGACTTCCCCTTCCTCGGAAAGTACCTTTACTTCGAGCATATTGCTCCCTCATGAGTTTTTCTTTAGCCTTCAATACTATTTGATAAGCCTCTTCTATTGCTTTAGGATACAACACACTTATCTCATCTTCGATCTCCATTCTAAGACCATTTATATATCTTGCAACCTTCTCATCTGTATCTTGAATTTTTCTAGCTCTTATGCTTACTTTGTAAAATTCCTCTACGTATTCTTTCACCGTCAAAGACCCTTGTCTAAGATTTTGCATCTATCTAAATAATGAAAGTTGATAATCACTTGGAAAAAACTTACCTTTCAACTTTGCCACCATCCTGTTCCAATTTTTAATTCGCTACTTACCATGTCTTTTTCTTTCTGCTTGCACTCCATCCCACCAAAGTGTTGCATGTCCTTTCAATTTTGTGACAACAAATTTCACTCTCTTTCCTTCTTTCATTTCTTCATGATCAAACAATTTATCAATGCTATTAATCTAGTATATGAACTCCTCAGGGTTTAAACCTCCTGTATAAACTGTACCCTCTAGTCTGGGTTTAGATGTCGATCCTAACACTGATTTAAAGAATCTAATTTTAGGAGTAATTTCTGCAGGTTCCTCTACTTTTGCAACTTCAACTTCAAGTTCACTGACATCTCCAGCATCTGCATCTCCTTTATTTCCCATTTCCACTACTTCTAATCTAGCTTGCATCTATTGCATAGCTTCCAACACTTCAACATTTGCAACTGGTCTTCCTCTTCTTTGACCACGTCTTCCTCCAACTCTGAAAGCCATGTTGGAATTCTTTCTCTGATCTTTGAGATCCCGATCTTTGTTAATAAGCTGCTTTGATACCACTAATGGTGGTCTGGGTGCAGGTGTTAATAATAATCGTTCAAAACCAGAAATGATCTCTTCTAGTTCAAGTGGACATTTTCTGGGGTTCCTTTGGAATATCAGTCATCAACCTCTAATTTTATATATTCTGCTAAAACAACAAAATTGTTGAATTTACCCAAAATAAGGCAAACCTTCACTTTTCCCACAGAACTAAAAGTAATTAAAACCACAGTTTATAGCCTTCTCGGGTCTGAAACTTAAGTTAACCTGCGTGCATATTCTAAAGTGATATCCATGAGATCTCAGTTATTCACAATGAACAGTTACGATTGATCCGAAATTCAATGGATTAAGCCACAATTCATAACATATCGCGTTCGAAAATTATATTAAACTCCGTGCATTTTTTGACACGATTACTATCCGATGTAAGATTTTCAAGCAGACAGTCACGATTAACTGAGTTATTAACTTAGTTTTATAAATGACCGCATCTGTTTTTGGAATTAAGCTCTGTGTTTATTAGCACGCAATCACCATTAGATCTGTTGCCTGCCAATCGGACGATTCAAATCTTCTCCAAGGTCCTCACGAGTTTTGTTGTGGTTTTCTTCGGTCCGCTAAGAATTTGTACTTCCGCCAAGTTTAACCTATTTCTAAGTTATATTCAGGATATTACTAACTAAGCTCTGTGGGTTCGAAGTACATTCGATTTATTTAAATACACAATGAATATATATTTAAACGTGATAAGTCAAGATTATACCCAACTTTAATTCTAAAGGGCCAAACTGGAAATCAACAACATTTAAAAATATTTCGAAGGAAATTTGAAACCTCGAGGATTGACCATTCAGAATACACAGAGACACAGAGAAACTTCAATTTTTTATAGTCTAATCCTCCAAATCCAAATCCTTTTACATTAATTCAAAACTTACATAAATACCATTACATACAACAACCATATCCTCAATCAATGGATCGAAACTGCCTAATCCTATCTAATCTGCATGATATTCTCCTCGAGAATCTCAACTAAACCTAACTACTTGAATTTATTACAAGATAATCTAAATCCCTGAATTCTAGCTCAAATGCTATGTAGAAAGCTTTGTAAAGTGACAACTAAAGGATCCCACTCCTTTGCTTGCAAATTTTTATGTATTTTGGGAATAAAATTCGAAGCCTTTTGTCTCTAAAGTCTCATGCTCCTGCACCAATGATCTTCCTCGCCTTTGCCAAATATTTCTTCCACTCTAATAGATCTTGAGCATCAGTTGTTAGAGTTTTAAGAATATCATTGTCTATGAATTCCTTTAGCTCATTATCTTCCAACACTTCCTGGATCTCGTCCTTCCAAGCAATATAATTCGAGCTACCTTCAAGAGTATACTTAGTCTCAATGCATAAAACGACATCCTACTACATTAGAAAAAATTATCTTGTAAATTCAATTTACCTACAAACACAAACTCAAACTCAAATTCTTCTCTTCTATTATGATTCCTACTCTGATACCATATAAAGATTCTTTATAGATTTAAAATGCTTATGTAATATTCTAAAATAATAAATTTGAATCTACTCTAATCATCATCCGAAACAATTAATCAATGGAAAAAAAAAAAAAAAAAAAAACGATACAAGATTTATCACATATATTCAACCAATGTTACGTTACCTTAGGTTGCATTGTTATTTTTTTCATTGCTTTCGAACAACAACAACTACTCGTTTTAAAAATAATACTTAAACTATACGGAAAATACAATTTAGTAATACAATTCCATAAGCTAAATAAAGTAAGCAGTTAATTAATAAAATCCATATGTAAAAAAATACACAATTACTAAATATCATATGAATGATAAGTACAGGTGAGAATGACTTTTGTTCACACTCACAATGGAAGCACACTATCTTTTAATGACCATGGGCTGGTTGCGAGGACACGACACAGCACGATACGCCGGAGGATGGGCGGGTTGCGACGGCACGACACGCCGGAGGATAGCCGCATCACACGTGACCAAAAGTCTGCTTCATTGTTGAGCCCATGTGTCTCTCGGTGTCTCTGTGTTGGAGCCATTGCCTTAATAATGTCGCCCTCGAAATGCTATAAAAGCATTTCATACTGCTATATACACTACACAGCGACTGGATTGAGTAACACCAAGCAACAGACCGTCGAGCAAAACCGTTGGTTCCGATATGAAGGAAAGGATGAGAGTGGGATCAGCGCTTCTGTTGCTCTACTTTTCATTTCTTCTTATTTCGCTATCCCCTGTCACTGCCCAGCGAAGAAGAGGCTTTCGTTATGGACGGGAGGAGGAATACCGGCATGATGAAAGATCATCAGCATGTCGGAGGCTGCAGCGGCTAAGTGCCCACGAACCCTCTGAATCGGAATCGTTAAGATCCGAAGGTGGCACCTTCGAGTTGTCGAACCCAGAAGACAACGAGGAATTGGAGTGCGCAGGCGTTGCCTTCTTCAGAAAGACGATCGAAAGGGGCGCCATGTCGCTGCCTCAATATCCCAACGCCCCTCTGCTGCTTTATGTTCACCGAGGCACTCTAATTATACAACTTCTTTCTGTATGTCGCATGATTCCCTAAATTTGTTATTATTATTATAATTGCTATAATTGCTTCTATATGTGCATGTGCAGGTGAGGGCAGACTGGGCATTGTGTTCCCGGGGTGTCCGGAGACTTACAGAGAAGACGAATATTCGTTTCAAGGGCGATCAAGACGCAGGTCAGAGAGACCAGGGGAAGAAGAGGACGAGGAAGAAGAAGACTCAAGTCAGAAAGTGAGGCGAGTGAGGAGAGGAGACGTAATAGCCATATTTGCAGGAGCAGCCTACTGGTGTTACAACGATGGCAACGAGCCTCTCCAAATCGTAGCCATTGCCGACGTATCCAACCCTCAAAATCAGGGCCGCAGGAGTTACCGAGTAAGTATCCCACCCAATTAACTAACAATCATTCTTAACTATGCTATAAATTTTTTCATGGCTGACTGAGGGGGTAAAAATGTATACATGTACAGCCCCACCCTCTGGCTGGGCAAGGGTCATCATCTGGTCGTGGTCGTCGTCATGAAGAGGAGGGAGAGGAAGAAGGAAGAGGGAGAGAAAGTGGGGGCAATGTGTTTGCAGGGTTTAGCACGCGCTCTTTGGCCGAAACATTGGGCGTGAATGATGAAACTGCAAGGAGGCTTCAACAGAATCAGCGATCACGACGTTTTGCTAGGGTTGAACGCGGCCGGCGACTCAGCTTACCCGCCCCCCGATCTCGATCTCGCTCTCCTTACGAGAGGGAGAGGGAGAGGGATGATGTTGCTGGTGGATTGCATCAATATAATTCATCTGCAAAGGAGAATGGGATGGAAGAGCTTGTGTGTGAACTGCGTGTAAGGCACAATGCTGACAACCCGCAAGATGCCGATGTCTACGTAAGAGATGGGGGGCGGATGAATATAGTCAACCGCTACAAACTTCCTGTACTCAAGTATTTGAGATTAGGAGCCGAGAGGGTTGTTCTCCGCCCGGTAAGCAATAACTTTTATTGGGCTTCACTTTTATATATATAATAATGTTACTGTTTCCAAATCAAATGAATGAAATTTGAATGCAGAGAGCAATGTCTGTTCCATGGTGGAGGATGAACGCGCACGCAATAATGTACGTGACTAGAGGTGAGGGGAGAGTTGAGGTGGTCGGAGACGAAGGGAGGAATGTGTTTAATGGGCGTCTGAGAGAGGGTCAGTTCATCGTCATTCCCCAATTCTACGCAGTCATCAGGGAAGCAGGAGACGAAGGGTTGGAGTGGATAACGTTCACAACATCAGACCTGTAAGTATAACCTAATTATTACCACTGCTGCTAATATAATGTACTGTTCAGCAATTATACTCATCATAATTGGTATGCATTGCAGTTCTTTGCGGTCGACTCTGGCAGGAAGGCAATCGGTTTTGAAGGCAATGCCGGAGGAAGTGGTGAGAGCCGCTTACAGGATCGACCAAAATGAAGTTCAACAAGTGATGAGGAACAGAGAACGCGACACCCTCATTTTGCCTCCATCATCCCGTCGATATCAGGAGGACATGATACCAGGTGTCCAGGTCGAATAGAGCGTTAATATTACCAATGCATCTCATGCACATTCACTGCAACTTGAATGTGCATATACAGATATGCATTATCGTGCGAATATAGGCCTCCCCACCTCTGCAAATAAATAAGGCAGTAAATGTAATCGTAAGAATAATTATAATAATGGATTTACCGTTCCTTTTTGTTCACTGTTTTCCGGCTATATTCCTGTAGTTTACTTCATGCTTTGGCCTTCATTTTAATTTACTTCAAATGTTGTCCATAACATTACATGTTGTCCATGACATTACATTACATTGTATGTCACATCACTTTGCACTTCATGATCTCATAAACATTCACAGTAAAATTACTCCTTCAAACAATGCAATATCTCTACAGATTGCACATATAAAACAGAGATGTCAAATTATTCCTTCAAACGATGCAATATCTCTAAAGATTACACATATAAAACAGAGATGTCAGTTCAAACGATGCAATATCTCTAAAGATTACGCATATAAAACAGAGATGTCAGTTCAAACGATGCAATATCTCTAAAGATTACGCATATAAAACAGAGATGTCAGTTGTGTACCTTTAGACGAATCCAATACCACTAAAAATTACACATGCCTAAGATATATGTCTCTTTTATATCTGCAGCGTTGCCAATTTTTCTATACAAATTTCGGTATATAAAGTGCTTGAATATTATCCAAATATATTAACAGTATTATCAAAGTGATCTTTACATTTTAACGAAATAATAAACTTTATTTTACTTTTGACCCGATTTGAACATTATCTAAACAATTTTATTTTACTTTTTACCCGATTTGAACAATATCTAAACAATATATAAAGTGCTTGAATATTATCCATGCTAAAGTGATCATTACATTTTAACCAAATAATGAATTTATTTTATTTTTCCAAAATACAATCTAGGATGTGGACCCTTTCTTCGTTACAAATTCTTCTCTCCCACCAGGATGATTTTATCATGAGGGTTTGGTACTTTCAATGTCCCTCGTATTGCTAGCTTCCATTCAAATTTCTATTCAATGTCCCTCGTATTGCTAGCTTCCATTCAAATTTCTATTGATCCATCCACATTTTGTATAAACATTTTTTTGGTACATTTCCCAAAAGGAGAACAACGAAGAGGATACACATCTCACTAAACAATGGTTAATGATAAAATCGCCCTAAAGTATTTGAGTTTCTCATCAGTGAATTTCCTTATTTTTTATTTGATAAATTTTCCTTATTTTGAGTTTCTCATAAGTGAATTTCCTTACTCTTTTTTATTTTTAGCTTCTCGTTAGGGAATTTCCCCTGAACCAATGGTGATAATATTAATGACACTTACAAGATTTTGAGTTTGATCTTATTTATAAGATTTTGAGATTGAAGGGCATCACCCCTCTTTGAGATGCATTATAAGGACGGATGAAATTACCAAGTTTTGTTTCCGAGCCCAAAAAATTGGTGCATCACAATATGATCAATTAAAAAAATTGGTTTGTTTCATAGACAAAAAGAAATTGGCCAAAAACGTAGTACATCAAAATATCAATTATGGCGGCTGCTTGAACCCAAATTAACAAGGATAAAACAGGTATTCTCTTTTTCAAATGTGAGGAGCCTCTCCAACGTCATCTCACGCGTGTTTTGCAGTTTCACATAGCCCATCTTCCTTCTAAATATATGGGGTCCTTTTAGCCCTTCACTCGCTGCGTCTCTATTGCTGGCACGCTATTCTTCAAAATCTTTCATTCCCGATTTTAGCCCTTCACTGGCTCCGTCTCTCTTGACGGTAGGCTACTCTTCAAAAATTTCACTACCGGGTTTCTAATTGGTCTTTTGGTAAACTTCGCTGGCCGTTTGGTTCTAACTAAACAAGTGTGGCAACCAATCCAGATTTACCAATTATATGTTATGCCAATCCCGAAGGTGGTATGTGGTCAACTGTCTCTTTGGTAGGATTTTCTTTGGCGTGGCTCCAATAAGGCCAAGAGATGGGCCTTAGTTGCTTGGGATTCCCTCATCAAACCTAAAAACCTAAGTTGTTGGGCCTTAGTTGCTTGGGATTCCCTCATCAAACCTAAGTTGTTGGGAGGGTTGGGTATATGTGACCCTGAACTCGTTAGTCAAGCTTTTGCGGCGAAACTTTAGTGGCATTGGGTTGTAGTGTCCGAAAATAAAAAATAAAAAAATATTGTCAGATTGAAGAGTTAAGTTGTGGCAAAGATATCGCAACTACGCATAGGCTTAATAAAAGAGGAGTTTTTAGAAGAGTTAAGTTGTGGCAAAGATATTGCAACTACACATAGGCTTAATAAAACACAGAACAGAGTAAAGCTTAGAGCAACATAATAAAAATTAGGATTAAATTCTAATTCATGAAAATACATTCATATGACACCGCAGTTCATTCACCAAGTAAAAACAAAGGTTTATGACGATTTACACTTCATAGTAAAACACTATTGTTTTCAAGTACCCACCAAAATTCGCTCCACTATTTTCTCCTCAAAAAATCTCGCTCTCTAACTTGCCCAACTTCTCTACCATATTTTAAAAAATGACTTTTACATCCATATTTATCTCAACATACAAATTTTGCATTAGTACATGATAGAGCAATTAATTACTAGGTAGGTGTTGTGGAATGTGGGCAATAGTCCCGCAGGTGTTGTGGAGTGTGGGCAATAGTCGCGTAGTAAATGCTTGCCCATATTTACCAAAATTCATTAAATGCCTTAAATTCTATGATGTGTTGCGGAATGGTCCACGTTGTACTTCTGTTGGTCTGTATTGTACTTATGTTCTCACTTCATTTCTTCCTTCTTCACTAAAAAACTCAACCATGTAGTAGTTAACTAGGAAAGCATAGTGTTTGTCAATGTGTTTACGACAGTGGCTGGGATTAATATTTCCAACACTTCCCCTTAATAACAACTGTCGCCATTAACAATTCCCAAACAATGCCTAAGATAAACAAAACTTTCACGTTCCAATGGCTTTGTGAAAATATCAGCAAATTATTCCAGTAACGTGCAATGCTGCAACACAATTTCATCATTGTTAATCAACTCTCTTATAAAATAATATTTAGCATCAATATGCTTGGTCCTCTTGTGAAAAATAGAATTCTTTGATAATGCAATTGCGGAGGTGTTGTCACATAAAATGGTTGTCATTCCCTCTTGGTCGTTGGGAAGATCCCTCAATATCCTTCTCATCTAAACTGCCTGACACGCTATTGCTGTTGTGGCGACATATTTAGCTTCTACTGTTGACAATGACACTATTGGCTACTTCTTGGAGGCTCATGAAATGGCTCTGGAACCTAAATGAAAAGCATATCCTAATGTGCTCTTTCTTTCATCGATACTTCCTGCCCAATCACTGTCAGTGTAATCAACCAACCTGAAATTACTTGTTGCATTGTACAAAATGCCATACTGCTTTGTCCCATTGACATACCTTAAAATCCTTTTTGCTGCTTGCCATTGTGTCTCATTGGGTGTCTCCCTGAACCTCAGCAACAAGCTTACTGCATACATTATATCCAACCTAGTTGCGGTCAAATACATCAAGATGGCTATCATGCTTTTGTATAATGTTGGATTGACATTGCTGCTGCAATATTCTTTGCTCAACTTCAACCCCATGACAATTGGAGTTGGTGCGGGGTTGTTGTTCTGCATTTGAAACCTCTCCAAAATTTCTGCTACATACTTTTCATAAGAGATAAAAATGTCATTTTCTATTTGCTTCACTTCTATGCCCAAAAAATATCTTAACACCCCCAACTGAGTCATTTCAAACTCATTCTTCATGACTTTTTTGAAATCAGCGATGAGGAAATCATCATTGCCCATAAAGATCAAATCATCTACATATAAGACGACAATAAGAATCTTACCATCACTCTCTTTGATGTAGAGAGTAGGCTCACCATCACATTTGTCAAAACCATTGTCCAACAAGTAGGCATCTATCCCGCTGTACCATGTGCGCGGTGCTTAATTCAGTGCATAAAGAGATTTCCTCGACCGATACACTTTGTCTTCTTTTCCTTCTACCTCATAATGAGGCAGTTACGCAACATACACTTCCTCTTTCACAACTCCATTCAAGAACATTTATTTTAAGTCCATTTGATACACTTTCCATTTATTTTGCGCAGCGATCACCACAAATGTACACACTGTCTCCATCCTTACGTCTGGCACGAACGCCTCCGCATAATCTCTTCCATGTTGCTGCTTGTATCCTTTGACAACTAGCCTTGATTTATGTCTTTCAATCTTTCCGTCGACATTGCTCTTGGTCTTATAAACCCACTTCACTCCAACTACTTATTTTCCTTGCGGAAGGTTCACTAACTCCCATGTGTCATTCTTTTCTATTGCTTCTATTTCTTCCTCCATTGTCGCAAACCCATTTTTCTTATTTGACTCCATCTTCAAAATGGATTGGCTCATCTACATGACAAAATAATGCAAGTAAGGAATTTAGACCAGCTTTACTGCCAAGTTCATCTTGCTCATAGATCTCATTTAAATTTCTGAATTTTGCTCTTCTTGTGTTTGCTGAAGATGGGCTTGTCATGTCACTTGATGTTGTGCTTTGCGGTGTGCTTGGGGAAGCACTTTCTTGACTACGCGAAGCTGTCCTATTATTTGTTGATAATATTACTTGCTACCTGCTTTGTTGCACTTGAATAGGAGTAGAGGCAGTCACTGTTGAGGAATTACTTGCTGCAATCAATTCCTCTTTGTCCTCATGCAGTATACATGCTTTCACATTGATTGTCTTCTCTAAACTTCCATCCCATGCTTCTTCTTCTATGAACTGCACATCTATGTTGATTATGACCTTCTTGGTTGATGAATTGTAGAGTTTGTATGCCTTGGATTCATCACTGTAACCAACAAATATACATTTCTCCCCTTTACTGTCCGACTTCTTCCTCAACTCATCTGGGACATGTGCATATGCCACACATCCAAAGACTCTCATGTGAGTGACACTATGCTTCCTTCCACTCCATGCCTCTTCAGGAACTATGTTCTAGACACTTTTAATTGGACATCTATTCAAGATATATGTTGCACATGTGACAACTTCAACCCAATAATCATTTGGCAAATGCTTTTCCTTCAACATACTCCTTGCCATTTCCATAATGGTCATGTTCTTCTTTTCCTCCACACAATTTTGCTAAGGTGTATATCTTGTTGTAAATTGCTTGTAAATTCCACGCTCCCTACAAAATCGAAGGAAGTCATTTGAGATGTATTCGTCGCCTCTATCAGCCCTAAGGATTTTGAAGTAGTGTCCACTTTTCTTCTCAACAAGAGCTTTCTATTGGCAAAAGCAGTGAAACACTTCAATTTTTTTTTTTAGGAGATAGGCCCATGTCTTCCTTGTGTAGTCATTTATGAAGGTCAATAAATAGTGGTTTCCACCAATTGATGGTGTCTGCATTTCTCCACATAAATCTGAGTGGATGATCTCCAAAGGTTCATTTTCCCTTATTGACTTTCCTGCTGGAAATGTCTCTCTATGTTGCTTGCCTAAGATACATACTTCGCATAGGTTGTCTGGTTTTTCTATTAGTGGTAATCCCTTCACCATGCCTTTCCTATACAAAAAATTCAAACCTCCAAAGTTGAGATGTCCAAATCTCAAATGCCATAACCAATTTTCATCTTTGACCTCTCGTTGATAGTTCACTTGTGTGATAGCTGCATCTTTTCTTCCATCCTCTTGTGATTTCATTGATAGTTATGTTTTTGCACCTTCTTCCTTCAAATATGATCTTATCTTTAGGGGAAAAAATATATTGTTTTTCAATTGAACCTTTGTAATCACCTATTCACTTGAAGGCCTATCCAAAATTGTGCACATATCATTTTTGAAAAAGACATTAGAGATGTCCAATTCTTATGAGGTTATGCCTCAAACTGTGGACAAAGTAAACATCTGAGATGCACTTCTTTTCCCCCTTCTTTGTTAGGATATTAACTCTTCCTTTTCCCATGACAAAGACTTTGCTATCAGTCCCTAATTTCACTTCAGATTTCACACTTTCATCTAGATTGGAAAAAATTTCTATGTTCCCTGACATGTGGTTGTTACACCCTAAATCTAGATACCATATATCACTTTGTTTTTCTTGTGCTATGTTACAAGATAAAAACATGCTAAATATGGTTCTGATTTTCTTTTGTGAAATTTACACTCAGTTTGTTACTAATGTCATATTGCTTCTTTCTACATTCATTTGCATAATGACCATATTTCTTACAGTAATGACATTGGACTCAATGAGATTTATCGTACCTCTGACCGTATGCTTGATTTTGGCTTGGGCCTTGACTTGGATTTTGATTTCTACCTCTTCCACTTGAGCTTGAAGGGCTGCTTCTTCCACCTCTGTGTGGGCTTCTTCCTCTTTCTCTAGCATACAATCTCCCTCTGCCTCTACCTTGAGCAAATGAAACTTGTGTCGTGAAGGCATGCTCCAATGAGGAGCTTGTTACTCTATTCAATCTATGTTCATGAGAAATTAGTGATGCATGAAGCTCATCCACTGAGAAATGTGATAGATCCTATGTCTCTTCTATGGACACAACAATGGAATCAAACCTTGCTCAGAAACTCCTCAAAACTTTCTCAACTGTTCTTCTTTCTTCAAGTGTCTCACCATGAGACCTTATTTGAGTAACCAACCCAATTCCATGTGTAAAAAATGAGTCTACATTCTCAAACTCTTTCATACAAAGTGTTTCAAAGTCTCTTCTCAACATTTGAAACTTTTTTGTCTTGACTTTTTCCATGCCTTAGTAGGTTGTCTGGAGGGTGTCCCATGCTTTCTTGGACTTCTTTGCTGCTACAACCCTTGGGAAAACACTTTCATGAACTGCTTGAAAAATGTAGAAGAGGGCTTTTGCATCCTTTTTCCTGTTCTCCCTTACCAAATCTCTTTCTTCTTGAGATAGGACATTGTGTGCTGGTGCATCTGCTAGTTCTTGAAAACCATTCTCCACCAAAACCAAAATGTCTTGGGATGAAAACGGGGCCTTCATTGTAATAACCTAATAATCATAATTTTTTCCATTAAACTGAGGTATCTGAGGATTATTCAAGCTTGTTCTTGATGTTTCCATTTCTAAGTGAGAATAAAAAACTTTCTACCTGGTGGTAAATATCATAAAATACAATCTTCCCTCAAAACAATGTTAACTACTAGTAAAAACACTTGTTTTTACACTAACAAATTTTAACCCGTTGTGATACCATGTCAAATAAAGAATAAAAATAAATAAATAAATAAATAATTATAAAAAAAAATCGCGAAGGCAAAGGAGAGGATTTTCATGAAGAGTTCATTTGCGGCAAAGACATCACAACTACAAGAGGCTTAATAAAACACAGAATTCACTCACGAGAGAATAGAGTAAAATAGAGTAAAGCTTGGAGGAACACAATAAAACTTAAGATTAAATTCCAATTCATGAAAATACATTCATATGAGACTGCAACTCATTCACCAAGTAGAAACAAAGGTTTACGATGATTTACACTTCACCAAGGGTTGTGGAATAACACACAGTAAAACACAGTAACTATTGTTTTCACGCACCCACCAAAATTTGCTCCATGATTTTCTCCTCACTACCTCACAAAATCTTGCTCTCTAACTTGCCCAACTTCTCTACCATATTTTTAAAAATGAATTTTACATCCATATTTATCTCAACATACAAATTTTCATTAGTACATGACAGAGAAATTAATTACTACACAGGTGTTGTGGAGTGTGGGCAATAGTCGCACATATGTTCTGGAGCGTGGGTAATAGTCGCACAGGCATTGTGGAGTGTGGGCAATAGTCGCGCAGTAAATGCTTGACCATATTTACCAAAATTCATTGAATGCCTTAACTTCTATTATGTGTTGTGGAATGGTCTGCATTGTATTTTTGTTGGTCCCCGTTGTACTTCTGTTTTGACTTCAGTACTTCCTTCTTCACTCAAAAATGCAATTGACCATATATACCAAAATTCATTGACTTCAGTACTTCCTTCTTCACTCAAAAATGCAATTGACCATATATACCAAAATTCATTGAATGCCTTAGCTTCTATTATGTGTTGTGGAATGGTCTACATTGTACTTTTGTTGGTCCGCGTTGTACTTCTGTTTTGACTTCAGTACTTCCTTCTTCACTCAAAAATGCAATTGTGTAGTACTGGACTGGGCAAGCATGGTGCTTGTTAGTCTGTTTAAGGTGGTGGTTGGGATTAATATTTCCAAAATGTAGGAGGTGATGAACTTTGGAGGCGACATTGGATATGTAAGTATGCTCCCCTTACATCTCACAAAGCTAGATTATGACAGGAGGGTGTCATTTTTGGTTCTCATATTTGGAATTGCGCATAGGGCAGTAAAGACATCGTGCATGTATGGGAGATCCATTCTAGTCAGTCTTCTTTTTTTTGGGATGAGGTTTGGCAGAAAATTTCATGTCTTAGTGATTCTGAGGAGTGAAGGTTTTTTTCATTCATTTTTGTGCTGTCTGAGTCAATTACTGGAAAAATGAGACTCATTCTCAATTTGAATTTAGAGAAATGGGTGGCTGCTTTTGAAGCCTTACCCTGGGTTTCTTTCCAATATTCGGAGACAAGAAATATTAGGTGTTATTCTAACAATGATATACTTCACTGGGGTTGTCTTCCTCAAGGCTCATTCGCTATAAATGAAGATTATTTACTCCTCTCTGATTCATAGTCAAATGATTGTGTTTCCATGTGGAAGGAAATATGGTTTGGGATTTATTGGCCTAAGATCCCTTGTTTTGGTTTGTGGCTGATAGCATGGCGTCGCCTTTTAACCTAGGATTGCCTTTGACGGAAAGGTTTTGAAGGCTCATCCTTATGTTTTCTTTGGCATCTAGCTGAAGAGATGCAGGACCATATTTTTCTCACTTGTTGCTATGTCAAAGTGGTATAGTCTCACTTCCTTTCTTTATTTCGTGTTGTATTGTCATAGTCGTCTCGTCTCACTTCCTTTCTTTATTTCGTAGTTACTTCTTGGAAAACCAAAGCCTCTCTTTGTTGATGAAGGAATGGAATTAGAAACACTTCCATAATCCTATAGTCAATTATGCATGGTGTTTTCTTATAGACTTTATTCTTTGGGACTTATGGAAAGAGCACAATTCAAGGATTTTTCATCACAAACAATGACCCAAACACCTCCACGTGGAATTGGTTCTCTTTAACTGAAATATATATTGGTTGTTTCTTGGTCTTCTAAGGATTGGGTAGTTGATGTGATGGAATCAAAGATCTTGGGGGCCTGAAATTTAGATCAAAGGATGGGTGTAGATTAGAGGATAGGTGTTTTTGGTCAACAACCTTCTCTTTCCTCTCTTGCTACTTCCAATGCATTCTATGTGCCTTTTACTTAAATTTCATCAAATTAAATTTTGAAGGGGATACTAAAGATTATTCTAGAGTTGTGGGATTTATAGAGATGATCATTATCATCCTCTTAGAGTTTATGCTATGTTGTGTAGTTTTGGGAGTAATAGTAAGGAAACATTTATGGCTTTGGTCACAGGGTTTCAAGTTGTTGCATGAGAGGGATTTAAGCTCCTTTAGCTAGATGGTGATTTTCTTATTGCCATTCAGTGTCTTCAAAAACTCATCAATGGACAACCACCTTGAAAGTTTATTTCAAGTTGGGGATTAGAAGGGCTTGTTGAACATATTGTAGAGTTGTTAGGCTCCTTTGAGTATGTTTGTATTCAACATACTATCAATCAAGTAATAATGTAGCGGATTATGTGGCTAATATGGGTTGCTGATATCAAAAATTAAATTTGGATGAGCTTTGGCCTATGTCCTCCAACCTAACTGATAGGCAATAATTGCATGTGCTCATTTCTAAAGAGATTATGGTCCCCAATGGGGGTGAACATGTGGGAGTGGCATTTTTGAGATTTATGTGTGTACATATGATCTAGCTTATACGCGCATCATGGCTACGATCATTTTTTGGTCATGGTTTTGCATGTGTCTCTTTGGTGATGTTGTTTTGGTATTTTGGCAATGGTTTTATGTATGTCTATTTGATGTTGGTGTTTTGGTCTTGTTTTTTGGTCATTCAATCGGTGGGCCTTGGAATTTATTATGTATGTATATTTTAGTTCCTATATATTATCATGTTTGTTCCTTTTTGGTTTTTCTATGTTTATGAAAGTTTTGAGGCTGATGGAAGTTTTGTGGTGGGCACTCATCTCCTTATTTGGGTGCATAATTTATCTCGCTTGTCTCTCCATGCATGTTTGTAACTTTCAAGTTGAATTTATTTTTCTGCGATTGTGCTTTAGTGTTAGTATGGCTCTCTTCTTCCTTGTATCTTTGTTGTACTCACTGATGTATAAAAATCTTTGTGTTTACTAACAAAAAAGACAAAACAATCAATTAAAAAATTTATCAATTAGAAAAGAAAAAGTTGGTGCATCAAAATTTAATTTATTAAAAACTCTCCCATCCCCTATTTCAAGTGGGGGAACATAGACATACCCTGCTATTGCTTTTATACTAATAAATGAACAAAAACTACCTTCCATGTGAAGTGGGGATATAGAAATACCATATAATTCCTTTTATACTATAAATGAAAGTGAAATATTCATGTGTGTCATGGACACTACTTTCAAAGGAATGATCATCAGAATGTCATAGTATTCTGAGAAGAGTTCGGATTTACCACAATGCTCATCTTTTTGTATCGACGTTTCGAGTCTAAAACCAGACTCATCATCTGGTTTTAGACTCGAAATGTCGATACAAAAAGATGAGCACTGTGGTAAATCCGAACTCTTCTCAGAAACCAACCCACAGTAATCTGCAATCCAAAATGTCATAGTATATCTGGATGACATCAAATTTTATTCCAAAAAGATGTCATATCACACATCCATCATGTGAAATAATTTTTTAAAAGAGTTTCAAAATATGGTATGTCTCTAAACCCTAATAAAATAATTTATGTTGTTTCAAAGAGTAAAATACTCCAACATGCTATCTTTAATGATGGAAATTCCATAGATCCAAAAGCAACCAAATCCATTATAGAGACCCTAATGCCCAACAATAAGAAGAGTATATAGTCTTTCATTACAAATATTAATTTTTGTATAAATTTTCATCATTAACTTCACTGAGATCATCAAGCCTCTTTAATGAATGATTTAAAAAGATTCATAGTTCAAATGGACTTATGTTTAGGAGGATGATTTTGGAAAAGTTAAGGATTTCATATCTATATCACTTGTATTACATATCCTAGACATTAATAAGGACATGAGAGCTTCACTTAATTAACCTCTAACATATCATGTGTGTTCATGGTGTTAATATCCTATAGGCATAGTAATCGCTATCAGCTTGTTTTTTCTATGTATTTAGGTCAATTTGTGAATTTTGGTCATGATCTTATAAAGATTAAGTCTAAAACATCATTTGGAGAAACAAATGGTGTTTGGTCATGAGTGAAGTGTCATGAGTAAGTTCTCATGTTATTTACAAGATCATACCTCATCATTGCAAATGGTGCTATGTTTTTGAAAGTGGGACAACATTGTAACTAAAGAAGACTCTAGACCATGTGGAGGATTGAAAGGACATGCTTGGCTTTTAGAAACATCAACCAAGTTCATACTTCACCTTTTCAGATGCTCCAGACATCAACCAGAAGTTTGTTGCACTATTGACAAAGCATTAGGGTTAGGGTTTTTGGCCTCAAGATGTATGTTTTGCATGTTTGGTGAAGGGAGTCTTGAAAGGGGTGTTTGTTATCACTAATATAATGTCAACATCATCACCCACATGTTCAGCTTGTTCAAAGAACCCACTGTTTCTTAAACCATGAAAAATAGATGGCACTGCACACATACACAGTCAAAATATTTTCACCATATCTCCTAAAAATTGTACCCATTTACCATGAAATTTGTACAGTAGATGCATGAAGATAATATGAATAAACTCACTTAATTTCAAGTTAAAATGTTTCACGATTTTTTAGAAACAAGCCACCATCATCTAAAATAATTTTTGGATTTTCTCTAAATTCGTGAATCAGAGTTAGCTAAATTTGTTTTTGGATAAGAATTATGATTATATTAAGCTTCTAACAAAAAATCAGCTCAATATGGTTCACCATTTAGGATATATTCATGAAATATAGTCATTTCACATACAAATAGAGGCATTTTCGACCCTCTCACCCACCTCCAAATCCTGGAAATTTTGGTTTATCAACCTTATATGTATTAATTAGAAATTATCAATGGTCCAAGAGAGGTTGGAAACATTTTGAGCTTTTTCTTTCACTATTTGGAGTTTTTCCCTATCTCTCCGTGCACAGATTGCATGAACAATTGAAGCCTTTTTCAGAACTTATTCAGGGTCATTTTTGTTGTAACAATCATCTAAAGACCTAAGGATGTTTATGGAACTGTTCATGTTGATCAGAGTGACAGTTCGTCTGAAGAGAAGTCAGAGGATTATATTCTTGTTGTGTGCAACAACCTCACTGCGCACAGACACAATCACCTTTTTCAACAATTGTTTCACCCCAACGTTTGCAAAGGAGAAGTTTTATGACTTCATCAATTTTGATTTACCATGTGAGGAATGCAATCATGATATTTTTGTATAAGCTCGATGTATTAGATGTGGAGGCAAGATTGTAATTAATGGGTCAAAGATAGTTTCCTAGTTTCTAGAAAAGTGGTTTTCCTTTTGCTATTTTTAAGTAATTAGTTACATCTATTAGGGGAATGGGTGGATTTTGACCCCCTTAGACTTAGGAACAATATTTTTTATATATTTTATGGTTTTAAATGTAAAAAGGGGGCTTTTTTGTCAGATTAGAGAAGAAAATATTTGTGCATTGTATATTTTATGAAATTTTGTGAGTGAATGAATGAAACATAAGGTGATTTGCAGGGATTCATGAGTCATATTTTTGGTGGTTTTGTGATCCTTTGATTTGTAAGTATTATTATGTATTTTCATGCCTTTAATGTGTATCTTCTTGCTTGGAAAAAACCAGATGTTTGGTACATAATTCATCATAATGATGCTCCGTTTCAGTTTTCCCAAGTTTTCAATGTTTTCTACTTAAAGCAAAACTTTATAATTCATCTATGCTTGATGCTATATTGTGTTTGTATTTCTCTCTTTCTACACTCACCTCCTACAACAATTTAATCTAAATCTACCATCAAATATGCCTACCATTCCCCTATGGAAACAATGCTCTCTTTACCCTCATATCACTGGACAAAAACGTTGATTTGACATCACTCCATGCCCAATGGATATGCCTATTTTCTCATCAAAAAACCTCTGAAAATAAAACTTTTTGAGTTGATTATCTAGCCTAATATCCTATTTGTTGAAGTAAACCAAGTGAGAGAACCCTCTCCAAACTAGAACAACTAGATTTTGGCCTAAAGTGGTTTGTGCTTACCTCTACAATTTTCCTCAACCTAGGAAAACCATAGAGTGCTAACATTCTTGTGACCATACTGGGGATCGAAAGGTTCCATATTCCCCAGGAAATACTATCAAGTTTCAGATATGATTATTGATGGTGAACAACAATTAGACACAAGAAAATCTTACCTCTCACTTGGAGACTCCAATCAACAGAATCCATATTTTCGAGTGCCACTAGTGTCTCCTCGTTTTCAAGATGAATTATTAATCCAAAAGGTATTCTCCCATGAATCGAGATCACGTTCCATGTTTTTTGGATTGAATTCCTTGGATAGATCAACAGTCATATTTTCCAAAATTCAAAGATAAAAAAGGAGATGATGTTTCCTTTCATTTCATCAAATTTCATATGCACATAGATAGATTAGGAGTTGATTTTCATGAGGATTGTTTAATGAGGATGTTTATGGTAACTTTAAAAGGAAATGCTTGGTCTTGGTATAAAGGATTGTCTCCTACTAGCATTTATTCCCTTAAAGACTTCTACACAGTGTTCTGTAAGAACTATAAAGACAATTACTCTTCTATAGCGTTGGTTGAAACCTTTTGTCACGGGCAATTTTGACAGTCTTCTACAACATTTAGGAATTGATATTGATTATGAGGATATGATGGATAATGAAATCAAGGAAACCTTGTCTGAACTATCTTCTCAGTAAGAAAGCATAATAGTAGGAGCTATTTTTTATGACAATCACGACGATATTCAACAAAATAAAGTTTCTCCTTTTATTATTGATCAAAATTTTGATTTTCAAACTCATACTTTTGTCCTTGACAATGATGATGGAACTCTACAGTCATCATAACCTTTAAAGAATGAAGACAATGATTTGGATAAGTCATCAAATTTTGGAATTGTCCCATCTTTTCCTGAGTCGTTTACTCCCATAAATAGGCATATTAGGTTCAATTAAGAATTGATACCTGCATATGAAAATTGTGATTTAGATCTTAAAAGAAGATATGAAAAAGAAAATGGTTTTCTAGGTCCTTTGGACAACCAAAATGAGATTATTTTTTAGTTGAAAAAATAATGTTTTGATCTTTTACCTCATCAAGAAGAGGTTTATCAAAGGCAGATATATGAAGTTGTGTATGATACTTTTCATTCTGAAACACAGGAAGAAAACTAGGACGCAGGCCTTCTTTTATATTTATTTGAAGATCAGGGTGACACTCTTGTTGAAGTACATGAAATGTTGTGTTTAGATGATCCTCAATTACATGCCATGGGTATTGTTCAAAAACGTACATAGTTTCTCCCTGAATTGCATGATAAGGGAGATGAATAATTTTCTCCTTTCTCATTTAAGGATGGTCTAAAGACTGTTGAATCAGAAACTGAAAGCAGCTAGTAGCAAATAATGAAAAACAATCCTTACTTGATGATCAAAAAGTAGATAAGCAATCCCTTCATGATTTCTATGACCGTTTTGGTAGGTTGTTGTAGTCATTAGAATAGGAGAACAATGTTGTATTTATGGATTATGAGGAGGTTTTCAATGGGAAGTTTGAGTTGCCATTTTCTGAGTTTATTTTTTTGCCTGACGAAGTTGAATGCAAGATTCACTTAAGCAACCATTTGCTTGAATGGTTTGCATTGGAAATTTATTATTACTTGATATTGAAGTCATTTCAACATATTATAGTAAGTAGGTATGATGAATAAGCTCAACGCCTTGAGCATTCTTTTTAGATTCAGTTTGCAGCAGAGTTTTCAGTATATAATTCAGGTTTCAGTTTGAAGAATGGATTTGATTATGTTTGAGGATTGGAATAGATTACCAGTTTGGTTTTAGTTGTAGTGGTTCCAAGGTAGAGAATATTGTAGGTTTTGGATCCACCCAATGGTCGGGCACATGGTATACAGTGTTCTTGGCACCTCACATGGATGATTCCATCCCCATTGGAGCCAAAGTTAGTATCCTATAGTCATGGTAATCACTATCATTTTGGTTTTTCCATGTATTTAGGTTAATTTGTGAAGTTTAGTTATGATCTTATAAAGATCAAGTCTAAAACATCATTTGGAGAAATAAGTGGTGTTTGGTCATGGGTGTCTTGTCACAAATGAGGCGTCATGTTATTTACAAGATCATAGCTCATGATCGCAAGTGGTGTTGCATTTTTTAAAATGGGGCATAGACCATGTGGAGGATTAAAAGGACATGCTTGGCTTTCAGAAACATCCACCAAGTTCATTATTCACCTTTTTAGATGCTCTAGACATTAACTTGAAGTTTGTTACACTATTTACAAAGTATTAGGGTTAGGATTTTTGGTCTAGAGATTAATTTTTAGAATTTTTGGCAAAAGGAGCCTTGAAAGGGGTGTGTGTTATCACTAATATAGTGTCAGAATCATGACCCATGTATGCATCTTGTTTAGCAACCCCACTGTTGCATAAACCATTAAAAATAGATGGTGTTGTGCATGCACACAGTCAAAATATTTTCCCCATATCTCTTAAAACATATACCCATTTACCATGAAATTTGTACATTAGATGCATAGGGATAAGATGAATAAACCCACTTAATTTTAGGTTAAAATGTTTCACAATTTTCGAGAAACAAGCCACTGTCATTTACATCAATTTTTGGATTTTCTTGAAATTGGTGTGTCGAATTTAGCTCAATTTTTGTGTGGAGAATCATTATGACTATATTAACCTACTAAAAAAAATAAGCTCAATCCTATTCACCATTTAGGATATATTCAAGAAATACAATCGTTGTGCATAGAAACAGAGTCATTTTTCACCCTCTCACCCCCCTCCAAATCTTGGAAATTTTAGTTTTTCAGCCTTATATGTATTAATTCAAAATTATCATGGGTTCAGGAGAATTTGGGAGAATTTTTAGCTTTTTCTTTGGCTAGTTGGATCTTTTCCCTCTCTCGTTGTGTAAAGGTGTTGTGCACAGATTGCATGAACAATTTGAGCCTTTTTTTAGAAATTATTTAGGGTTAGTTTTAATGTAACAGACATCTAAATACATGAGGATGTTGATGGACCTGTTCATGCTCATCAAGGTGACACTTAGTTTCAAGAAAAGTGGGAGGATTATTTTCTTATTGTGCACAGCAACCTCGCTTCGCACGAAGACAGTAAACTTTTTGAACAATTTTTTCACCCTAGCATTGGCAAAGGAGAAGTTTTATGACTTCGCCAGTTATGATTTACCATGTGAGGACTACAATCATGATATTTTTATACAAGTTCGATGTATTAGATGTGGAGGCAAGATTGTAATTAATGGGTCAAAGGTAGTTTCCTAGTTTCCAGAAAAGTGGTTTTCCTTTTGCTATTTTTATGTAATTAGTTACATCTATTATGGGAATGGTTGGATTTTGACCCCCTTAGTTTATGTTTTTGAATTTAAATAAGGGGGTTGTTGGTTAGATTAGAGAACAAACTCTTTGTGCACTATATATTTAGGAAATTTTGTGAGTGAATGAATGAAACAAAAGGTGATTTGTAGGGATTCATGAGTCAGATTTTTGGTGGTTGTGTTATCCTTTGATTTGTAAGTCTTCTTATGTATTTTCATGCCTTTAATGTGTATCTTCTTGCTTGGAAAAAACCAAATGCTTAGTACATAATTCATCCTAATGATGTTATGCTTTAGTTTTCCCAAGTTTTCAATTTTTTCTACTTAAAGTGACACTTTAGAATTCATCTATGCTTGATGCTAAATTGTGTTTGTCTTTCACTCTTTCTACACTCACCTCCTGTAGAAATTCAATCTAAATCTACCATCAAATATGTCTATGTTGCCACTGTGGAAACAATTCTCTCTTTCGCCTCATATCACTAGACAAAAGAGTTGATTTGAGATGACTCCATGCCCAATGGATTCGCCTCTTTTCTCATCAACAAACCTCTCAAAATCAAACATTTTGAGTTGATTACCTAGCCTAATATCCTATTTGCTGAATTAAATTAAGTGAGAGGGACCTCTCCAGGCTAGAAGGGCTAGATTTTGGCCTACATTGGTTTGTGGTTGCCTCTGCAATTTTCCTCCCCAGCCTAGGAAAACTATGGTGTGCTAACACATAGCATACTAAAAAATACCATTATTTTGACTACATATTTGAAAATACCTCTAAAAATCACATTATTTAACCCCCTACCAATATGAACCCAATACACCTTTCAAATTTGAAAAACCCATAATTTCACTAGATATTGTAGGTATCCATTTTTTCATTCACATTTTTTACACCCCTTTATATATTTTCATCAACTTTGTGCTCCATTTTGTATACCTGCCAACATAAAAACCACTTTTTGTTTTTCTAAATATGATTAATCTATTAATAAAGCAAGGAGGTACAAATACAACGTGACCGAAGTCAAAACTCTGCTCTGAAGAAAGGCAGAACTATCAAGACAAGCAGATGAGAGGATTGACTGTAGGCAGTGAGCTCATTGTTGTGCCTGTTTTTAGGACCCACACAGGGGGCCAGGTTGAGATATACTTGATAATGCAGAACTAACAAAAAATCCAAAAGACACAGGAAAACCACAAAACTGTTTGCATTACAAACTTGCCCAGTGGTGAGGGTCACACTACACGAAGACGAGGCCTGGGGGAGCGAACTAGTCATCTAGAGGCTCTTCCTCGATATGGCACCAACCATACTATAGTAAATCCCTTGCTTGAGCTACATTCTAAACAGAGGACCAGGGTCAACCGGCGCCATCACCACATCCTAAGCACTATGAACCTGAACATTCAAATCCTGTCGAGGGGCATTTCCAGTTCCTAGCTAGAGGGAAGAAGAAGGAGCGAAGATAGCCCCCGAACCTCCCGGATGAGAACCAGAGCCCTCTATCTGATTATCTTCATGAAAAACCACCGAGATATGAGCAGTAATCCTAGGGCGATTCAGAGAGCTATTAAAGGTGAATATTGGCATGCCAGAAGTGGGAGGAGGCCCAGGGTGGTAGCTAGTGGAGTGGAGCTGCCCTCTCCCACTACAGGTGCTGGGGTAGAGGCCTACAAACACCTCACTAGAGAGGGAAGGCGAATCAAAGGATGAACCAGAAGGCGCATGCCGGGGCTGGCCTCTCTAGCACCCCATTCTTTGACGCATGCAAAGCATTTGGGAGAGAGCAGCAGCGGGACACCAGGAAGGAAGGGAAACAACAAGGACCGGGAGATGGCAACATCTTTGGCAACAAGACGGAAAAACTTCACAGCATAGACCCAAGGTCTAGGAAGGGAGCCAGCGAAATTGCTGAAGCCTTTTTTCCAAGAGAACAGAGTTGAGCGCTGAATTATCCCTTCTTAGTAAGTCCCAAGAGTCTTCAAGCATGACAGAGCCAACATTCCACAACTCAAAACCAAAAATGAGGCCATAAACAGGAAAACAAATCAACGAGACAAAGACATCGGAACAACAGGTAAAAACCCAGGAAAGGATCGAGAGGAGGAACAGAAGTCACTCCGCCAAGAGGGTCGAGCCAAGCAATAGAGTAACCTTCCCCAACAAGTTTCGAGAGACCTCAGGAATGACCGAATTCACAACAAACAACCGAAAATCAGAAATGAGACCAGAGGCGAGGGAATGAATCGAATGAAACAGCGAAGACGAATTCACCTCATACCTAAGAAATTTCCTGGCCTTATCCTCCTCTGGCTCGCCTCGGGATGCTCCTCCCATAACTATCGCATTGAAGAACCCCACTGTATGATGTTGGCTAGAGCATGCGGAGGGAAGAACCAAAACTGTAAACATAATGTGAGAACCAGAGCCACTGAAATGAGAGCCGATGAACCTTGCTCTGCGATCATGCCGAGAGCCAACTGCCTTTCCTTCATTTAACATTCTGTACTGGGTGGGCAGGTGTTGATCTGCCTCGCCCCACCCCTGTCCCTTTGTATTTAAGGCCACCTCAAACACCTGCATCTGGGAGAGCAGCATCCTTTTAGACCAGAGTTTTGCATTCCTGTTCTTGATCATGTTTTGGAATTATGTCTAGAGTCCCTGTGATTAGAGTGTGCTTAGTTTCCACCCCCAAATTGGCTAGTAGATCAGCGACCTTTTTGCCTTCCCTTTTAACATGATTGAAGATAATGTCCCGATTGTTGTGAAGCGTTTGTTCTATGGCATCCAATCTGGCTTCGATTCTCCAACTATTAGCAATTTTCCTCACATGAGTCCCATTTAGGAGTTGTTTAGCCATGTTGATGAGGATTAGGGAGTCACCTTCGATTTCCATGGGATGGAAGTTGCGTTTCCAGGAAAGGAGAAGTCCTTGCCAGAGACCCTCCAATTTAGTTGAGTTGTTAGTGTCCCATCCTATGTTTCCAAAGTATATGTGGAGAAGCGAGCCTTCATGATTTCAGAATATGCCACCGAATCTTGCTTTTCCAGGGTTGCCCTTTGAAGCTCCATCAAAGTTGAGCTTAAAAGTGGGCTTTGGAGGGTGTGTCCATGAGTCCTTTTTTATGTTGATGCTCTCTGAGGGGACTTGATTATGAGTTCCCTGTGGGAGTTGCATGTTCCAGTTTGCCCAAATTGCTTTCTCATTTGCAAGAGTGGGAAAGTCACCCAGATACCAAGTGCGAAGCACCAAGGTCTCTTTGAGATTGAGACATAAGTTGCTCCAGATGATCTCTAACAGAGTACTATGATCTTTGAATATGCGCTTGTTCCTTTCTTTCCAGATAGACCAAAGGAGGAGTCCAGGAATCATTATCCATAATTGGTTGAGAATTTCACTTTTGTAAGGGTTCTGTTGCCAATGAAGAATGGAGTTGGTGATGTCATCTAACACTCTACATCTTCTTTGACATCGAAAGCTGGCCTTCTCCCACATTTGGTTGGCAAGGGTGCATGAGTCCAAAAGGTGCTAGAGTGTTTCCTCCTGAGAGTTATAGTTGGCATAGATTGAGGGCCCTTGAAAGTTTCTTCATCTAAGTTTGTCCCAAGTGAGTATTTTGCAGTGACCAACTAGCCAGAGGAAGAGAGAGACTTTGGGCCAGGTGCCTAATGACCATATTCTACCCCAGATGGGATCCCAGGGCGTTGGATCCGTGCAAATGATTTTATAAGCCTATTTTGTGGTGAAGGTTCCTCTAGGAGAGTACCCCCATCGAAGAATATCGTTTCCTTCGGAGTATCTAATTCGTCAATTTTGGAGCTCCCGCTCCAAATCTTTCTTAGTTTGGTGATCTGCATCCCAGATTATCCTATCACTTTGCTTCCATTGTCTATACCCCTATTCTGTCTCCTGAGTCCAATATTGTCGGACCTCTGCCTATTGCTGCTCCTCCCAGGAGTGGCTTGGAGGCTATTTAAGGATGTCATTTATCTTTGGCAGTTGGTTCCAAACGTCCATCCAAAACGAAGTTGTTCTGCCATTTCTTACTTCCCATAAACTGTGTTACTGGATCAACAAGAAGTGTTGTTTAGCAGCGTTCCATATGAGTGAACCTTTTTCAATGGGAGTGAATCTTATGAGATCCTCCTGTGGTCTATGATTGGTGTATTTGGCAGTCCATATGGCTACCCATGGCTTGTTTGGGGTAGAGAGCCATTGCCACTAGATTTTGGCGCACATGATGGCATTGTTGTGACTGGGATCCCTCAGACCGATACCTCCTTTTTCTTCAGGCTTACAAGCTATAGTCCATTTTACCAAGGCCCATTTACGATTTGCACCTGTAGCCTGTTGGGTATACAACCAAAGTCCCACATTAACTAGAAATGGGGAGGATCATGGGTAGATAAGGATGGACAAATATCTCCATTGGTATGAGGCCTTTTGGGGGTAAAGCCAAAAGCAAATCCATGAGGACTTAGGCCCAAAGAGGACAATACAATACCATTGTGGAGATATGTGGTGTCCAGAGTCCTTACAACTGGTATCAAAGCAGAAGGTATATTTGGCTGATAAACTCGCAGGAAATAAGGGTTCCTCGTTCGAGTGGGATCAATGGCGGAAGATGGTAAGTTTAGGGTTGAGAAATTTAATGGCCAAAACTTCTCGCTGTGGAAGATGCAGATGGAAGATTATCTGTATCAAAAAGATCTATACCTACCATTGTGCAGAAAATCAAAGATGCCAACGGGTATGACAGATGAAGAATGGAACATTCTCGATAGAAAGGCACTCGGAACAGTACGGTTGTGCCTCGCAATGTCGGTCACCTTCAACATTTCGAAGGAAAAAACAACATAGGGTTTCGTTAAGGCGTTGGAGAAACTATATGAAAAACCCTTGGCCTCAAACAAGGTATTTCTTATGAAATGATTATTTAATATGAAGATATCGGAAGGTGGATCTGTTGCAAACCATTTAAATGATTTTAATACTGTTACAAGTCAACTATGTTCTGTACGGGTAAACTTTGATGATGAAGTTAGAGCTCTGTTATTCTTGTGCTCATTACTATAAAGTTGGAACGGTTTAGTAATGGCCATTAGTAACTCTATTTCTGAATCTAGTGCTTTAAAGTTTGATGATGTTGTTGGTGCTATCCTTAGCGAGGAAATGCGACGAAAAAGCTTTGGTGAGACATCGGGTAATGCTTTGAGTGCAGAGTGTATAGGAAGAAAAATGGAAAGAGGAAAGAGCTCAGGATATCGTAGTAAATCAATGAAAGGTAGATCCAAGTCTAGATCGGGGATAGTGTGCTGAAAATGCGGAAAGAAAGGACACCTAAAGAAAGACTGTAGATCTCGGAAGGGAAAAGAAGGAGATGCACAGAAAGAAAACAATCATGAAGAAATTGTGACAGGTGAGGTGTTACAAGATGCTTTGATTCTTTCTTTCGAAAATATTACTGATTCCTGGGTGGTAGATTCAGGGGCCTCATTCCATTCCACACTTGATAAGAAATACTTTCATGACTATGTTCAAGGAGATTTTGGACAAGTTCATTTGGGTGATGATAAACCCTGTAAAATTGTTGGAATGGGTAAGGTTATTGTAAAACAATAGAATGGAAACTAATGGCTAGTAAAGGAGGTAAGGCATGTTCCAGATCTAAAGAAAAATCTGATTTCAACAGGGCAGTTAGGTGGTGAAGGTTGTGTGACAACTTTCACAGATAAAGCTTGGAAGGTCACCAAAGGAGCCCTGGTAATAGCAAAAGGCGAAAAGGTTGGTAAATTGTATTTATGCAATGGTATTTCTAACTCTGTTAATGCTTTAACTTCCGAAGGAGAAGATGCAACATTATGGCATCATAGGCTCGGACACATGAGTGAAAAGGGGATGAAGATTCTTCAATCAAGGAATTTGTTGCTGGGTTTGAAGAATGTTGATTTGGACTTCTATGAGAATTGCATTTATGGAAAACAAAAGAGACTCAGATTTCGCAGAGTTGGGAAAGAAAAGAAGAGCGAAAAACTAGAGCTTGTGCATACAAATGTATGGGGACCTGCTCAAGTATCATCTCTTGGTGGCTCTCGTTATTATGTTACTTTTATTGATGATGCAACTAGAAAAACTTGGATTTATTGTATTAAGAATAAATTTGATGTATTTGATAATTTCAAGAAATGGAAAGCTTTGGTTGAGATTGAGACAGGAAAGAAACTGAAGTCTCTTAGATCAAACAATGGAGGTGAATATTGTAGCAAAGAGTTTGATAGGTACTGTTCAAAGCATGGAATTCACAGAGAGAATATAGTTACGAGAACACCACAAGAAAATGGTGTGTCAGAAAGGATGAACAGAACAATCATGGAGCGTGCATGGTGCATGAGATTGCATGAAGGATTACCTTTACAGTTTTGGGCAGATGTTGTAGATACTGTTGTTTATCTAATAAAGAGAGGGCCTTCAAGTTCCTTGGATATGTGGTGTCCAGAGTTCTTACAAGTGGTATGAGAGCAAAGTTATGAAGTTAGCCAAGTGGACGAATCCTCGGAATTCCAAACGAAGGTGGTGGACCCCAGTAATATCACGATGGGATCCGTGGATGAGCTCAGTTAGATAGGCGATGTGCTCTGGATTCTTCATGGACGTGTCCTGGTCCCAACACGGTGAAGAGGAGTTGACTTAGGATAGAGAAAGCTCTCAAGGCAGGTGGTGCTCCATGTAAGGAATGTGCTTCTAACGCATTGGAGTGGGGAATATTGGTTGGTAGAGAGTGGACGGATGGATAATCATTTGAGGGGAGGCTCGATGGTCCTTTGTTCGAGGGGAGGATTGTTGGGTATACGACCAAAGTCCCACATTGACTAGAAGTGGGAGGATCATGGGTATATAAGGATGGACAAATATCTCCATTGGTATGAGGCCTTTTGGGGTAAAGCCAAAAGCAAATCCATGAGGGCTTAGGCCCAAAGTGGACAATATCATACCATTGTGGAGATATGTGGCGTCCAGAGTCCTTACATAGCCCCCCAAAGAAATCTGCGCTGTAGAGCCTTTATTGTTTTAATGACCCATTTGGGCGCTACAAGGATTGAGAATAAGTAGAGCGGCATTGCCTATAGAACAACTTTGATTAGCACCAATCGACTAGCTATGTTCAGAGTTTTGTGCGTCCATAAATTGAGACGTGATTCAAGTTTCTCAAGGAGCATACGCCAGGAGGCATACTTGATGGCAGAATCAATAAGGGGAGCTCCGAGGTATTTAGAAGGTATAGAGTCTATGGAGAAGCCCAAGATATGAGCTATGGATTGCTGAGTAACAGGGGGAGTGTGAAAGAAGAAGATCTGCGATTTAGCCTTGTTGAGGTTCTTGAAGCCTTAGAGAAGTCATTTAGAAGGGATTTGAACAGAGAAGCTTCCTGAATCGAAGGGTATCCAAATCATGTTGTCATGAATGAACTATTGATGAGTGATTGCCGGCGAGTTGTGAATGGATAAGCCTTTGAGCTGCTGGGAAAGGAGAGCTTGTTTGATGTTGCGGCCCAATCCTTCCGCCATTAGCACGAAAAGGAATGGGGAGAGAGGATCTCCTTGCCTAATTCCTCTTGAGGGACTGAAAGGACAGGATGGGATACCATTGATGAGGATAGAGAAGAAAGTTGTAGAGATTAGGTTCTAAATCCATCGCACCCACATTGGAGAAAATCCAAAAGCAGTTAACATTTTTTGTATATATCTCCAGCTTAGCTTGTCAAAAGCTTTTGAGAGGTCTAGCTTGAGAATCATAAATTCTTGTCTGGTGTGCTTGAGGGAATGCATGATTTCCTGCGTGAGGATGATACTGTCCAAGATCTGTCTTCCTTCCATGTAGACAAATTGTTCAGGCGAAATGAGCAGGGGCAGTAGTAGCTTTAGTCTATTGGCAATGACTTTAGATATCACTTTGTAAATTACATTGCACAGAGAAATTTGACAAAATTTGTCTGGAGTACTGGTGCTCTCTTCTTTGGGGATGAGTGCAACGAAAGTTGAATTGAGTGAGGGCAGAAGCCAATGAAGAGTATGCGATTCCTCCACTACTAGCCAGACCTCTTCTTTTATCAACTCCCAAAAAGAGTGGAAGAAAGTGGTGGTGAAGCCATCCGGGCCAGGGGCCTTGCCCTCCTTGAGCTGGTTCGTTGTTGCATCCACTTCCTGTGGTGAAATTGGGTGCAGAAGGAGTTCGTTGTGTTCTTCTGTGATGATTTTCGACACATTTTGTATGATTTTTCTGTAGCAGGTCGTATATCGGTTTGGGGCTCTTGATGAACCTACTGGAAGTGTCTTATAAACTCCTGCTCGATCTTCGCATGATTTTCCACTCTTTCCCCTCCTTGCTTCTGAATGAAAGAGATGGTGTTGTGCTTTATTCTTTGAATTGTGGTTCGGTGGAATAATTTAGTGTTCCTTTCTCCTTCTTTCAACGATCTAATCCTGGATTTCTGCTTCCATAATATTTCCTCCTGCTTTCTCTTCTCCTCCAGTTGATTGTGAATGCGTTGTTCCTATGCCAAGGTCCCTTCATTGTATCCCTCAATGATTATTTGTTGCTGGAGCTCTCTCATTTCCTTGTTTAGATCCTGTTGCGCCTGAAAAATATTACCAAAAGTCTCTTGATTCCAACGCTTGATTTGTGATTTGAGAAATTTGAGTTTCTGTTGAAATTGAAACATTTTTTATCCCTCTGGCGGAAGGAAGTTGCTCCAGGTAGATCTAATGAAGTCTTTGAAGGCGGGATGGGTGAGCCAAAACGCTTCGAAGCGAAATGGTCGCTTGGTGGCGTTGCCCAGTCTTTGCCATTGGAGGGAAATAGGCCAATGATCACAGCCTAAATAAGGGAGAATTGATCGCTATGTCGCCGCCAAGATGCACCGCATTGTCATAAATGAGGAATCTGTTTAGTTTGAATGCAGTTTGTTGCCTCCCAGCTCTTCGGTTGCTCCAAGTGTGCATTCCATTGCAGAATTGTAGGTCACTTAATAAATTGTTTTGGATGAATTCTTTAAAGTGGCCATTTTCCTGCTCCAGCTTAGCTCGACCTCCTTTCTTTTCCTCTAGCCTAGTGATCATGTTGAAGTCTCCTCCAATGATCCAAAGAGGATGGACTCTATTGAGATTAAGCGCTTCTATAGTGTTTAGTAAAGCTATTTTGTTGCCTGCTTCCTGTGGGAAGTATACGTTGGTAAGATGGCCATGGATGTTGGTGCCAATAATGTGAAAAGTAGCCTGAATAATGTGATGAGATACATGAATGTCTGAAAGCATTATCGCTTGCATGTTCCAGGCAACAGCCAGTCCACCTGAGGCCCCCAAAGCATCCACTGCTACTGATTGACAACCTGGCCATGCTCTAGAGAGAATGTTTCCAAGAGTGATATTGTTACATTTCATTTCTTGAAGAAAGAAAATCTGTGGTTGCTCCTGCTTTATCATGTTTTTTATCATTCTGAGTTTCCCTGGGCTGTTGAGCCCTCTTAAATTCCATGAAGTAAGCTTCATGATTCACTATTGGTGGTGGGCTTGTAGTACTTTGTCAACTTAGCATACTTGCCTGAGTCAACCAGGATTTTCCCTATTGCAATAGTTTGTTGGAGATCCATTCTTCTCCCTCGCTTTTTGGAATATTTAGGGAGGAAGCCACCATCCCAATGACTGCTCGAATGAATGCCTAATTTTTGTTGCTGGTAAGCCCTGGAAATGATGACTTCTAGTGTACTGAGATAATGCTCTTGGATCTTGTTATAGTCCTTCTTTCTACATACTTGTTCTAGCTCGAGAATGTCAAGTCCTCCCAAATCAATACTTTACGATTCTTCATCCATTTGTTGTGTCTGAATATTTTCTTCTGAAGTGATTGCTAAGTTCAAGGATTGACTGGGGAAACCGTCAACATCCATATCATTTTCTTTCCAATCCGTGACCTTTCTGGTCTCCTTAGGGGTTCCATTGATGTCATTAGCGGGGCGAGGGGTGGGAGAGGAGTCAGAAGGATGAGGGATTGTGGATGAGATGATAGGCATAGGGTTGGGCATCGAGTTAAGAGTCTGATCTTCTGAGGTTTTAGCAAGAATCTCAAAGTTGTTGCTTGTAGAAGGAGAGGAGGCAGCGTCCTACTGGGGTTTTTTTCCCTGAGGAGGGTTTTTCGTGTGATCTTTTGTGATTTGCTACTTTGGTGAAGCCATCCTGAGTTGGTTTGTCTGAGAGATAAGAGGTTTGGGGTTTGGAATTTAGAGGACAATCCCGAAAAAGATGCCCATGAGCATGACATTTACGACAGCGAAAGGGTACACGTTCATAATCCAAGGGTTGAATCCATTCATAGTCATCATGGAAGAGACTTACCAAGTCCAGAAGGGCCTTGTCCAGGCACAGGAAGATGCAAATACGGGCGTAGGATGTGTATCTACGCAGCTTCGTCTCTTCCGTCGATTTTATGAACTCCCCCAGCCCATTTCCAATTTCTTTAAGAGAATCCTCTTCCCAGTATTCCTTTGGAAGCAAGTACATCTTGATCCACACTGGTGCCCAGCTGAGGTCCTCCTTGTCTGGGTTAAATCTCTCCACCCATTCCCTTAAATACAACCCCGCAGAGTTGAAAAAATAGGGCCCTTCATCCATGATTCTATTCCTATCTTCAATGCAGATGAAGATCGCAGTAAAGAACCCCTTCAGTCCTAGCTGCAGGGTGACATGACCCTTGGGTTTCCATTTGGCAGAGATCCATCCTTGCAAAGATTTTTCTGTCAGCCAGAATCCAATAAAATTTCCAATGAGCGCATGGTCCTTCATATACTGGATTCACCCACTGATTATGTGACTGGGAAGTTCTATCTTGGGCCTTTCAGATACTATAGGTTTGCATGTCTTCGAGGTGACCTTGGGCGTTTCCTCTTGCTCTATTTTCCCTTATAGTTTCTCACTGCGCTTGTCTGACTAGCTGGTAGACGCATTTGTCTTATCTAGCAGTAGGGACTCTCTGTTGTCCACCTCTTCTTGTTCTGGCCCAGAGGGCAAAGTTCGTGGTTGCACTGGAGGCTCATGATTAGAGGTGGGGGAGGGCTTTGAAGCCCCCCCCAGGGGGAGATCCATTGCCACATTGTTTAAACCAGGGGAATGTTGTCGTGCTTAGGTATGCGGTCGTTCGGAGGAGGCAGAGAATGTGCAGTCTGCGCCGTTGCAGAGAGTCGTAGAAACCCTAGTTGCAGAGTCTTTTTCCAATACTCATGGCATTGCCACATAAAAACCCTTTACCCCTCACTATATGCTCAATATATTATTTCATTTTTTCTTCAATATATATCCCCCAACATGAAAACACATGGTATGGTATTTCTCCCGAAGTGAAGCCGCTATGAGTAAGGACTTCTTATTGTATAAATTTACATCTAAGTATTCCCTTGTAATCATGATTTCTTAAAAACATGTGCAAGGGAAGAAGTACCCAATTTTATTTATGAACACTAGTCTAGAGGGAGATGAATTGAATTATCCAACAATAGATAAAAAAACAATTTATTATTTATATCGAGGTCAAGAAATTTATAATTGACATTAGGAAGAACCACATTAAGGTAATAGTTCCCCACTTAGCTATGAGGTCATTGTTCATGAAAAAATAAATTGGTTAAGGAAGAGGTAACTAGATGACAGAAATCTAAGAGTACAATTTAAATATCAAACCTACATCCATATCTAGTGCTCAATGTATGTGTAGATTATTATGTATAAGTATTAAACCCGATTGATTAATCAGATAAATTCTGGATAATGAATTGTTACTCTACACGTAAGAAGTTTTATATGTTCTTGTTGAAACAAATTACCATTACAATAACTAAAGAAATATCTTGAACACAATACTTCCTATTCATTTGAATGCCAGTAGAAGAAAGCCCCGAAGCTTTGGTCTTCTTAGTACCAACTCATGAATGACATCTTATTTGGAGAAAACTATCATCGTGTATTTCTTATGTTTCTTGAGAAGTAGGATTTCGATAAACTCCTAAAAAATTACATGATATAACTTCTGCAGGACATTTTGTTGATGGAACAATAACCCATAAGATCCTAGATCTAGATATTACTATCCAATGGTGTTCAAATTTAGAAGTGAAAAGCATGCCAAAAGTGTGTTCATAAAGAGAATAAATAAATAATCCCTTTTCAGCCTATAGTCATTAGAGAGACCTTCAAAAAATGAGGCTTGCAAGTTATCAATGAGAAAATCCCACATTCCTCTAGATAGCATAAATATGTCCTAATCGCAATTGAATACTTCACATGATGGACTAAAGTTGTATCCGTGACAAAGGTAAATCAAAAGGTTGTGATTCAATTTATACAGCATCATCTAGTTGCCAAGTTTGATGTGCCAACCGCCCATTTATTTAAATAATGTTATGTATTTTTCTTCTTTAAAGTTGATTGAGTTTTCTTTAGAAAATGGGATTATCTTATTATATTCAACTAACTATAGCTTGAGGATAATGGTGTAGTTTAATCCACTAACAAGAAACTAATACACATCCTAAAATTTATTGTAGTTTCCCACTAAAGGAATTGGCACAATGCTTTACCAATTTCTATAAAAGTCAATAAAGTAACTCCTAGAGCATCTTTAGGAACATCTCCTTATTTCTTGGTCTATGGAAAAGAAGCCATCCTCTTTCCAAACATTTTTTCCACATCTCCAAATATCTCAAGATTCAGGTGAGAATAATTTTTTGCTCATCCATCAAAGTGTAGATACCCTACTCAAACTAGGAGAAAAAAAATATAAATGAAAAGAAGGAAATTATTTTTTATCGAGAGATTGTTGAAATGCGGTTTAATAAAAAATATACGTGAGAAAATAAATTATAAGTCGGAGATGTCTTAAAGTTGGGCAAGCCACACTAAGAGAATGCTAAGCATGCTAAATTCTAATGGGTATTCCTTTGGCCTTACTTTCTAGTTGAAAAGCTTGGCCTTGGCATGTATAGACTACAAAACTTAGAAATAGAAGTAAACCTCCTTATCAATGGCCAAATTATGAATATATACTTTAATTGACTATCTTTTAGTAAGTTAATTTATAGCTACGTAGATTTACTTTGGTTTATTTTTTTGTTTTGCATTTGAATTCCACTTATTTTATTTGAATTTCGTATTTATTTCTTTTTTTTTAATAACTAGTTTACTTAGTTTTTTTGTCAAAGAATGTTTGTTGTATCATCTCCCATAAACTAGTTTATTGTTGAAAGTACTTTGGTTGTTTAATATCCCTAGGGATAACTATTAGAATGATGGAAACCCACTCTAAGATCAACGAACAAGGTATTGATTCAAAATCACTTTTCTTTCCCTTAGTGTAGTATATACCTTATCAACACAGTGGTGGAACACTACTTGAACAATGGATGGTTATGAGAAGCCTAAGCCCAATTCTAGCTAAGCTACTCATTATCTTTAAGTCTCTATCCATGCACTTTATAATCGTGGATGGTTCACTTAGAAGGTGATGGAGTTCCAAATGTGTTATTCATGGTGAAGATTGTTATTATTAAAATAGACACATATAAAATAATTATTTGCTAATATCTATCATCCCACATTATTTGAAAGGATGACTGAGATTCCCCATCCATTAATTTCTCAAAATTAAATAAAAAAGTAAAGGAATGGGAAAGACATCTTAAAACATTTGGAATATGCAGGTATGTCCATTGGAGCTATAAGCACTCATTGACATAGAAGTAGAAGAAAATGCCAAGAAGATGTGACTAAACAACATGAATCTTTAACATCCCTTGTCTGTAATGACATTGTGCTACTACATTAGCATATGAAGAAGATATATGTCATGATATAGCTTCATATAGTAGACTTATAGCTAAAATAAAGAACTTGTTAATGCTAAATATAAATATTCATTCAATTAATCTACAGCACACGGTGAAATCAGAACATACTAAGCGAATGCTTGTACACTTTAGTAAGACTAATTTTCTTTCTTAAAAGAACCCATGATTATTTGAAAACTTAGTTGCAAAGATTCAAGGTTTTGTAAAATTAATTACCATTCATTAAAGCTTTTATCCACCTTAAAAAATTTCCAACATTTTTTGGATTGAACATTTTGATTTATTTCTTTGCTTATCATAAATTTTGATTTCGACTTTATTTTTTTATTAATTTTCATAGAAAATAGCTATTTTTCACTTCACTTATTTTCTAAAGAACCTGAAAAATATACCAAGTGAAAAGATTTCATTTACTTAATTTTTCATTATGTTAATTAATGAGTAGGCCAAAATCACTTTTAGAAGTCACGGAAAGATTAAAATTTCACCTACCAACATGTGCTATTGTGGATATCTCTACACTTTTTGTGGAAAAGTTTGAAAATTCACTCATAAGAGAGAAACACGTCTTATATCGAAGATTGGTGAGTCTTTTGATTGTTACATTATTTGTAAACATTTTAAAAAAAATCTCATGATGGCTTATTCTTTGAACTTTGTATAAAGTTATTTTTATACTCATTGATACACCAAAAGAGTTTTAGCATGTTTTGCATAGCCTTAAATCTTTTATCTTAAGTGGAAACTTAAATATTAATTCAAAATTGGAATATTTCTCAACATATATCTTACGACTACCACATTAATTTAATTACTTATCCATTAAAATATAATTTAGATATCTAATTTGAAAACAACATAATTTAATTTTAAATAGAAAAACAAGAGACAAATCTTTAATAACTTTTTCTACTACAAGAAAAGAACATGACAAAAGATTATAAAAAAATTATCTTCAAATTTCAATTGCCTTTATAGAATAGGAGTAACAAGATATCAATATAGCATAAAGTTGGAGGATAAAGAAGTGGGATTTGAGAAGACATTCAATGGCAAAGGCTTTATTTTTCATTTTTTAAGGCTACAATTTCATGCACATATAAAGAGAAGGGTACAATTTTAAGTACATGTAAAAAGAAGAGTAAAGTTTTACTTACATGATTTAGTTTAGTTTTCACATGAATACCACAGGGTGAAGTATGGTTAGAATCTCCAAATTTTCAAGTGGTTTTAAATATAATTTTTTACCTAAACACGTTAGAGATTAGAAAAAAGAAGTTAAGTTTTATGTTATAGAATTTTTTTTATCTTTCAAAATGTTGAGCCCAATTACACGTAATTCAATATGATTAATTGAATATAAATTTCTACATAAATATGTTAGACAACTAATTCTTTCCAACTAAATTGTAGGACTCTAATTTTTTTTTTTTTATAATATAATTTTTTATATAAATACGGTTAGTAATAATCTATAATTTTTTTTCTCTTCATAAATAATGAATTGGAGTGATTACTAATTTATATTAATTTGATTTTGATTTGAGTAGTTTATATTAACAATTGAATTAGAAAATGTTTATTGTAATATTAAAAAAATATGGTATTATTTAGTATATCTTTTTAATATATATTTATGTGCATGTGTTATTGTCTAGTGAGTGGAAGTTGAAACTCTGAGCTGTGGGGAACATGATCATAATAGCAAGTCAAACCATGTATTCCTTTCGTGATCTGTAGAGTAGTCGAATTGCCCAATAATTTGAGAGCGAAACCTTGGCCATTGGTGAATGAATTGAAGGGCTGAGATAGAATTTGAGTAGGTCAAATTCTTGGGCGTAAATGTGGAATTACAAACCTAACATGTTTTGCAATATACTGTCAGGTTTCTCATGCTATGTCAAATTTCCTCCTCCCAATAAAAAATAGTGTCATTCATTCTTGGGCTTGTACATTTTGTTGTTGGTGCTATCTATTTGTGAAAAATTGTGATCAAACCTAAATTGAACCATTGAAGTTTCGCTAAGGGATATCTATCACCGGGGGGGATCTTTGATGCATTGCTACATTAGTGAAGTGCTTTGAAGAATTAACAGTTTTTTTTTTTTGGCAACTAGATGATCCTTTAAAAAGAATAAAAAATGATTTTTTTGGTATGATGTATATGTTGGGTTATTTTATATTCTTTCCACAACTAGCCCACGTAGTTAATCTGGCGGTTAGAGGGGTGGGGGGGGGGAGCCCCCCTTCGTTGCATCATTTGTGTAGCAGGGGGGGTCACAAGGGGTTTGAGGTATACCTGTAACCCCACTTTATGGGGTCTGAGGCAGCGCCACAGAAAATTTTGGTTTTGGACCCTATGTTAGGTTGGGCGGACCCACCTATGGTTTTGTGCATGACTTTTGCACATGAATTTGGATGCAATGGTTTTCGGTCCATGGTATTGGACATGATGGTTTTTTGGTCCATGGTATTGGATGCTTCGACATGTATAAATATGTATTATAACATTGAAAGGAACATAATGAAAAATCAAACTGGTAGTCCTGGTTTTTGGATCCAGGGGAAAATCTCTGTGTATATGTGTTTTATGTGTTATGCTCTCGCATTGTTTATTTTCTGTGTTTTAGAATTCGTATGTCGGTAATTTCTATATGGGGTTAAAACCTACATTTGGTATCAAAGTTATTTTGGCTTCAAGGGGACGCCTTTGTTGCTGAGGGGTTTTGTTCGGGCCTGTGGTAGACCCTGTTCAATGGGAGATTTGTGAGACCAATTCTGGTGGTGAAAGAAGATGGCAAGCAGTGGAAAGATAGAGATCAAAAAATTTAATGGTCAGAGTTTTGAGTTGTGGAAACTCAAAATGGAGGATCTGTTGGTGGATAAATATCAATGGATCGCGGTAGGTTTGGGCACTAAACCAACGGGAGTGTCCGATGAAGAATGGAAGACTTTGGATCAAGAGGCAAAGAGCACAACACGATTGTGTGTCTCAGATTCAGTATTGCTAATTGTATCAGGGGAAGCTACAATAAAGGCTTTGTGGGACAAGTTAGGGACTTTGTACCAATCTAAGTCTCTGGTAAATAAACTATTCTCGTGGAAAAAGTTGTATAACCTGAGGATGAAAGATGGAGACTCGGTGATAGAGCATCTGAATGCATTTAATACTGTGGTAAGTCAATTAGCATCTGTTGATATTAAAATTTCAGATGAAGA
>APFE031276665.1:48536-65907 GCA_000404065.3 Pinus taeda | reverse complement strand
CATCAGTTTGTTGTGTTATCTACCAGATTCGTGGGATAGTCTGGTTATTGCAATAGGTAGCAATGCAACTGCCTTGCATTTTGATGAAATAGTCTCATCCTTGCTGACGGAGGATATGAGATGGAAAAATATGGAGAGCCAGAATCATGATGCCTTGTCTGTACGAGGACGGTCCCAGAACATAAACAAAAATAAGTCATTGAGTGGGAGATCTAAATCTAGAGGGAGATCTAAATCTCCAAGAAAACCTGTAAAGGTGTTGTACTGGAAATGTGGAAAGGAAGGGCACTACAAAAGGGACTATAAATATAAAGCTCTTGATAAAGGAAAGGGATCTAATGATGCTCCTTCTGTAGAGGCGAAAACCACCTCAGATGAAGGTGGGGATGTGTATTTGTCTTCTTCAAGTACACATGTAGATCATGAGGCATGGTTGATTGACTCAGGTGCATCCTTTCACTTCACTTCCCATAGAGAGTGGTTCTGTGAGTATGAGAAATATGATGGTCGTGATGTCTTGTTAGGGGATGATAGGAAGGCTAGAATCATTGGTCGTGGAAAAGTAAAGTTGAAGTTGCAAGGTGGAAGGGTTAGAACACTTCTGGGTGTTCTACATATTCTTGCATTAGCCAGAAATTTGATTTTTGTAAGAAAGCTAGATGATGCAGGTGTAGAGACAGTATTCGAGAAACATGCCTGCAAGATGGTGCGAGGAGCACTGGTATTGATGCAGTGAGTTCGGATTGGAACTCTGTACAAGCTACAAGGTAGCACTATTGTTGATGGGTGCAACAATTCTGTGGTTCCTGAAAGTGGATCTGAAAATCTAGTGGTCTTTAGAGATGCTGTGGCATCAAATGCTTGGACATATTGGAGAGAAGGGCCTTTGAATACTTCATGGTAAAAGTATGGTCGAAGGTATGAGTAATAGTTCTTTGGATTTTGATTTCTGTGAAAATTGTGTATATGGGAAGCATAATCAGGTGAGTTTCCCCTCTGGTAGTAAGAGGGCAAAACATATATTAGAATTTGTGCACAGTGATTTGTTCGAACCTGTGAAGGTTCCATCACTGGGTAAGTCTATGTACTATGTATCATTTATAGATGACTTCTCAAGGATACATGGATATATTTTCTTAAGAAGAAATCTAAAGCCTTTGACAGGTTTAAAGAATTTAAGGCTCTGGTGGAAAACCAGACAGGGAAGAAGATAAAAGTGCTGAGGACAAATAATGGTGGAGAGTTTTGCAGTAAGGAATTTGAAGAATTCTGTAAGAAGTGTGGTATAGCATGGCAGAAGACTACTCCATATACACCTCAGCAAAATGGAGTTGTAGAAAGAATGAACAAGACGTTGACAGAAAGGGCAAGAAGCATGCTCAGTTGTGTCGGGTTAGGACACGAATTCTGGGCAGAGGCAGTGGAGATAGCATGTTACCTGGTCAACAAATCACCTTCATCAGTGTTGGAGGATAAGACTCCACGAGAGGCATGGACTAGTAAGAAACCCTGTCTTTCACATCTGAGGGTATTTGGATGTGATGCATATGTACATGTTCCAAAGAAGAAAAGAACCAAGTTGGATAGTAAATCTGAAAAGTGTATCTTTATTAAGTATAAGGATGGTTTAACAGGTTATAAGATTTGGAACTCAGTAACAAGGAAGGTTGTACAACCGAGATGTTGTGTTCAGAGAAGTTAAAGATGCTATTAAACATGAAGTCCAACCAAAGGAACCTGAGAAGATAGTGTTTGAGCTAAAGGAGGAAGAGTCAGACTCTACAGTAGAGGAGGAATAAAAATATGAAGAACCACAATCTCTGAGTGTGAGAAGATCAGTTCGAGAAAGAAGGCAGCCAGATAGGTATAGTCTATCTTCTTTCTATTCAAATTTTTCTTTGTCTATTACTGATGATGATCCCAGAATTGTGAAGGAAGTAGTGGACTCAGAGGATGGAAAACTCTAGAAAGAGGCCATGGTTGATGAAATGGAATCTTTGCACAAAAATGAGGGTTGGGATCTGGTGGAGTTGCCGGCTAGAAGGAAACCCATTGGCAGCAAATGGGTGTTCAAAAAGAAGACAAATGCAAAAGGAAAGGTGGAGAAATACAAAGCTCGGTTGGTAGCAAAAGGTTATTCCCAGGTGCCAGGAATTCATTTTGGTGATATTTTTTCTCATGTTTCCAAGGTAACTTCTATTAGATTACTTTTATATGTTTCTACTTCTTTTGATTTTGAGGTAGAACAGATGGATGTGAAGACAACATTTCTTCACAGGGATCTAGAAGAGGAAATCTAGATGAAGCAACCTGAAGGCTTTGTGGTGAAGGGTAAGAAAGAACTGGTATGCAAGTTAAAGAAGTCTCTGTATGGGTTAAAACAGTTACCAAGGATGTTGTATCAGGAATTTGATACATTTATACGGGGACTTGGCTTCACCAGAAGAAAAGTAGATCACTGTGTGTATTTCAAATTAATTGGTGGTCATGTTATTTATCTGGTCTTGTATGTGGATGATATGTTGCTGGTTGGAAATGACAAAGAGATTATCTAGGATTTGAAGATCCAATTGTCCTCCAAATTCAACATGAAAGATCTTGGTGCTACAAACTATATTTTGGGCATGGAAATTAAAAGAGATCGAGCAAAGAGGAAGCTCTGGTTAAACCATAGGTAGTATGTCGAGACAATATTGCAGAGGTTTAATATGCAAGATAGTAAACCGGTGAAGGTTCCTATTCTTGTAGGCATGAGGTTATCTGCTGAACAGTGTCCCAAGACACAAGAAGAGGAAGAGGACATGTCCCGTGTTCCATATGCAAGTGTAGTTAGTAGCCCGATGTATGCAATGGTATGTATTAGAACAGACATTGCACACGCAGTGGGAGTATTGAGGAGTTTTATGTCAAAACTAGGGAACGAGCATTGGACAAAAGTGAAGCGGGTTTTCAGGTATTTGCGTGGCACTAGTGATTATGGTTTGTGCTACCAAGGAAGACCAGGATTGGACAGAATGTTGGATATTTGTGGCTTTATTGATGCAGATTGGGTTGGAGATCTAGATCAGAGAAGATCTACAAGTGGGTATGTGTTTAACCTATTTGGAGGTGCAGTCAGTTGGATGAGTAAGAAACAATCTGTAGTGGCACTATCAACTAGAGAGGCAGAATACATGGCAGCCACTCATGCAAGCAAGGAAGCAGTTTGGCTGTAGAGATTGTGTTCAAGTATGGGGTTATTACAGGGAGCTATAAGGATAGACTGTGATAGCCAAAGTGCAACTTTCTTGGAAAAGAACCTTACATATCATTTAAAGACAAAGCACATTAATGTTTAGTATCACTTTGTGAGGGATATGATAGAAGACAAAAAGGTGTTACTGGTAAAGGTGGAAACTTTGAAGAATATTGCGGATGCATTGACAAAATCTATGAGCTCTAAGAAGTTCTCTTGGTGTAGAGAGACAATGAGCGTTTCAAGGCTGGAAAAATGACTAAGCTCTCTGGTGGCCCCTGGTGGAAAGAAAACAACAAGTGGGAGAATGTTGGGTTATGTTATTATCTTTCCACGACTAGCCCACGTAGTTAATCAGGGGGTTAGAGGGGGGGCGGATCCCCCCTTCGTTGCACCGCTTGTGTAGTGGGTGGGGGGTGTCATAGGGGGTTTGAGGCATACTCATAACCCCACTTTATGGGGACTGGGGTAGCTCCCCAGAAAATTTTGGTTTTGGACCCTATGTTAGGTTGGGTGGACCCACCTATGGTTTTGTGCATGATTTTCACACATAATTTTAGACGTGATGGTTTTCGGTCCATGGTATTGGACGCGATGGTTTTTCGGTCCATGGTATTGGATGCTTCAACATGTATAAATATGTATTATAACATTGAAAGGAACATAATGAAAAATCAAGCTGGTAGTTTCGGTTTTGGGATCCAGGGGAAAACCTTTGTGTACATGTGTTTTCTGTGTTATGCTCTTGCATTTTTTATTTTCTGTGTTTTAGAATTCGTATGTAGGTAATTTCTGTATGGGGTTAAAACCTACAGTATACCGCCCTAGTGGTAAAACTGATACAAATAATTGGTCTAGTCCCATGTGCCATTTATATATTATATCTTATGCTTGTATCGACTTTATGCACTTCTCGACATAAAAAGTAATGTGGGTTTACAAAAGTTTCAAGAGTTTGTGGCTCTTTGCGAGTGCAAGGATTCTGAGGAAGGTATGAAGAGGTCTATTTTATCACATATGTGGCAAGGGTTAACTTCTCAAATTATTTTGTCCAATCCATTCAAGAACTTATGTTTTAAATGTTGTCATAGATGGTGGAGGTGCATGGGATGTTGGTGTTGTTGGTGTTGTTGACATGTGTTGAGTACTTTCTCAGCTCGAACATCTGGATGTGGTGTTTCGCTGGTTTTGATTCTTGATTGCTTACATCCTTTGGTCTATAAGGAAGGTTTAACATGGTGATGTTTATGGCTAGTAATTATAGTATTGTCTAATTATCTAAGGATTTTCTAACCTAACTTATTGGGGACATCTCCTTTTTGGGACAACAACGTACATCTCGAACTATTTTTTCTCTCTTGCGTTTCCTTTCTACATACTTATGACAGGTGGGTTTTAATTGTTTCGTCCACATCCTTCCATGCTAGTGGATGTCCTTTGGAGGGGAAGTTTAAAGTATAGAGGGAATTTCCTTATCGAGACGACATGATACTTCTCCTGCTCCTTTCTCTCTTGGGATTTTTATCCTCAGTTATTTCCTCATTTTGGTCCATCTTTCCAAGACTCGAGTCATAGGAATCTCACCTACCTTCCTTTATGACACTTTGGAAGGGGTGTTTCTTGGATCCCAAGTGAGATTTTATGTATATGAGAGATCTCTCATCAAAGGGGCTAATCATTTATTCTCTTTGTCGGATCAAGTTACAAGATATTCGCTACCATAATATTAATTTCCCGTTATGGTGTATTGAAGGCCTTGTTTCTTAGTAGATATTTATACATATTTTGTATGACGGTGTAAGGGAATATGGACCGAGAGGATGATACGTTGGACGCTGACATATATGTCCATGAACCTTTCATTCAGGTCACTTTGGATGCTGAGAGGGACTAATCGAAGTAGATTTGTTCCAATAACTTGTTGACCCAACCAACTCATTATCAACCTCCTTTTCTCATTGATCTACCACTACGATATCCTATTATGAATATTGAGGACTCATGCCTTCCTCATATATCTACACATAGTCAGGGGCAGAGAAGGGATAGGAAAAAGATTGTCAAAATTTCTCCTGAGATAAAACTTCTGAGTTTCAGCCATGATGTATTATTGGACCATGTGGTTAGTATTCAAAACTAGGCTTTGGTAGAGAATTGGGTTCTTGCTAGATCTATGGATATCAACATGCAGGATTGGGTTACTGTACAATGGTCTCCTATATTGGGGTACATCCCAAATGTTAGAAAACTAATGAATTCATGGTAGAGATTTCACTTCCTACACTGGGATGACTTCATCTGTATTCTACGGACTCCATGGGTCTGAGGATGAGGTTTCCTCAAGTTAAATAGGTGGTATGTGGGTTTCAATCCCCTCTTGGACACACCGAGAAATAACCTTGTATACGTTAAACTCCCTGGTTTTCCTATTGAATTTTGAAATCGTCAGGCGATGACAAAGATTGGGAATGGAGTTGGTCACTTCATCTATATGGACCCTCGCTCTCTAAGGGAAAGGGACAAGTGGGTCACATGGATCCTGGTTGAAGTAAATTTTGTTGGAGGCCTCTTAGATAACATAGATTTGGTTTGGGGTCTAATACAAATATGTCAGTGACTATATTATTGGGGCATTCCTTTCAAATGCTTCCTTTGTCACCATAGGTGACATCTTCTGGTGCCATGTCCTTAGAGAGCTCACGGTCCAAATTATGGATATAGAAGAGGGATTAAGAATGGACCTATCAGAAGGACTAAAGAGGAAAAATAGCAACACGAAACTAGAAAAGGTACTTCTCATATTTCTGATGATGCCACTTTGCCTCTTTTCGTATCACACTCTTCTCATTCTACTTCTCCTCCTTCCTCGCCATTAATTTTTCTGGAATACTTTTTGGGGTAAAACCATTACTACCATGAAAAATGCCTTACTCCACTATCTTCTAGGGATAAGAAGCCTAGACCTTTCGAACCTATTGATGTGTCCCCCCTCTCAGAGTCCCCTAGATCCTTAAATTTGCCTATTATTCTGAATTCCCCAAAACAATGGAAGGAAATTTCTCTAAATGAGTCATCCCATACTCCCCTCAGGTGTGGACCATTAGTTTCTCCAATATATATACCCTCCCCTCCAACCTCAGCTACTCCTTTATCACCTTCCTCCCCTCATAACTTACTTTCTGATGAACCTCATAAATGGGTAATTATATGGGCTCATTTTACCTCCTAACCTAGTCAAATCGACCATTCTCTTAGCTTATTGTATGATTTTCTGATTATATTTGTGCTTATAGAGTAAGTTGAGTTAGTTATGATGCCATGTGGTCTAACATGTGTTTAATGCAGATTATTAATGAATTTCGAGGTCAATATCAAGGATGCAGTGGACAAATGGCAGCAATAACTCGAAGTGGACAAAGGAGAGGACTTATAGGAGGGACTCCCCCTCATTTATTACTCCTCACATTAAATTTCCCTTCATTCAAATAGGAGTACAAGTAGCCGAATCATGCACTAGAATGCAACCGAGCAAGTGTAGGATGACTGATGATTATCTCGAGTTTTGGAAGCCAAGCCTCCCTGATTTTAAGGAAGTTGTTGGTAGCTTAATGTGTATAAGTAGAGAGGCCTAGAGCCTCACTAGGGCTGGATTTTTGTTGGATTTTTTCTTATGTAAACTCTGCTTCAACTTTGAGCTTATTATTTTGTGACAGTTTCATGTAATATTGCTATTGTTTTGAAAATAAAGATGGAATCCTTTTTGATCTAGCACTGAGTTACCTCAGAGGGCTGAAGCTCTTGGGTTAGGGCCAAATCCAAGTATCGAAGCTCCTATTTACTTGTATTTTTACGTTTTATTTCAGTTTGTAGATTAGTTTGTTGTTAGATGTATTTCTTTTATGGTTAAGAATAGGTTGCTTTTGATGATTCAGTAGTTTGCTTCCATTTGTGCTTTCTATAGCAGGTTAAATAGTGATCAGCAAAGACTCAAAAGGCTAGCAATAGTTCCTTGGCCTCTCTTCCTCCCTTTGGGACAATGATTTGAGGCAAAGACCCTCTTGCTGCCCCAAAAACACAAATTTTCCTCCTTCATAGGACTTCTAGTGTTTGCAGCCTTTTAGTAGGATAATAGTCCAGTTTTGCTTTGCTTCAGATCTTCTTCATCATGCTTACTTCCTGGTTTGCAATAATCTTCTTTCATGCTTTCCTTTCTTGCAAGATTTCTCAGCATTTCCTTTCATAAATCATAGGTTAGACTATTTTTATGCAAAACTCTGTTTTTCCTAAATGCACTCATTTCACTTGTTGCTTGATTTCCTTGGTTGACTGTCAAGTTTTATGCAGTAGATCTCTTCCAGTAGTAGGCTAGCTTATCAGTAATCACACCCTCCATCTAATCCATGCCCTATTGGTTTCCCAAGTCTCACCTCAATTTTGCCTTAGTTTCCTGCATTTTTCCTATAACTTCTTCCTCTCTCCTTCAACAAATCCAATCATATATCTCTCTCCTGGTGGTTCATGGTAGACCATAGGCACCCTAACACCTCAATCCAACCTTCATCCACATTTTTCACCCACTCTTACACCCTAAAAATAGTGAAAACGGCTCTCGGCCTCCTCCTATAGGCCTCTTGTAGTTCCCTGTTTTTCTCCTGTAGATTTCTTGTGTCCTCCTGGTAATAAGATCACAGCTTGGGATTAGATGCAACAAGCCTTTAACAACAAGTATCGAGACTATTGTAGGTCAAAAGATACTAAATAAGAAATTTTCTAAATGACCATAGGAAGTGATGAGTCCCTGGAAGACTATGAAGAGAGGTTCTAGTTCAATTACAAAAGGGCCAAGTGTACACTTGACCCTGAGTCTCTGAAGTTGGTCTTGCTTATGGGAATTCGGGAAGATCTTTTAGACACCCTCCATCTACTGGCCAGGGGAGACATCTAGTAACTATCCTATGAGGACATAAAGATTGTTTTTAGAAACCATTCTATAGCAGCCAGAAAGAAAGGTAGGGGGAGTCAACCCATAGCTAGTACCTCTTCCTCTAACTCATTCGTTAAAGGAGAAATTGGAAACATGCTGGAAGAGTGCAAGAGTGAGATGTTGTAAACTTTTGCCATGCAAATGGATACCTTACATATCAAAAGGAAACAAGAGGAAGTAGAGAGGGATTTGGCCATTTTTTTCCCTAGATGCACAAGGAGGCATCCTAGGTATGAATGCCCATTGAACTCTATAGAGGTTTGTTTAGTCTGTGAAGAAAATCATTCTATAGATAAGTGCCCTTCCTTACTAGGACTTAAAGTTGTATATCAAGGGGATGAGGGAGTCACTGAATAGCTCTATTACATAAACCAAAGGAGGCTGCATGGACTTAGACCATACCAGCAGGGGATGCAAGGGACATCTCAGGCATACTACAACCCCAACCAATTCACTTCCATACCTTCTTGGGGCCCTCCTACTCATCCTTCCTGGTCCATGCCTCCTCTTTGGTCCTTCACATATCAATATCATGCCCAACCAACCACCCATTCATTTCAATCCTATGCTCATCCACAACCTCAGTGGAATGCATCTCATCAGGGGTGGAGGCCCCAATACAATTCTCTTCCCACTCTTTTGCCTCCACCACCTAACCAACCACAACTATTACCTCTTGTTCCACCAAAGAAATACCAAATGCCTGCCCAAACAAATTCAAACCCCAACAATAGATAGGCTCAACAAGTGTGTAGTGGGGAACCATCATGACCAACTTATTCTATGGAGATTCAGGAAATTAACTTTCGATCTAGGAAAGTTCTCCTAGATAGCCAACATCCACCCAGGGAGGTTGAGGAAGATAAATAGGAAAGTGAACCGAAAGCAATTCCACCCTTTCCGTTGAGACTATCCGTGATAGTCCAGCCTACCCCAGAAGAAACCGAACTCCTTAGATAATGTAAACATTTATGTGTGAAGATACCACTTCTCCAAACCATAAAAGATGTGCCTATCTATAATAGGTTGATCAAAGAGAAGTGATTTAGGCATCCAAGAAGGCGCAAGAGAGATGCCCCAACCATCAATGTCATAGGAAAACTATTCGAACTAATGTTAGGGAAAGTAATCTGTCCAAAATATCTGGACCCTGGAAGCCCAATAGTTAATGTCCACATCAATGGCACCATGATCCCACATATCTTGATTGATCTGGGAGTTACCATTAATGTGATGAAAAAGGACACAATGCTCAAACTTAACCTCCAGGTCTCCTTGAGGAAGACCACAACTGTGCTACAGCTAGCAAACCACTCCACCATGACCCCAAAGGGGATTGTGGAAGATGTGATGGTCTCCATTGATTCTTGGGAGTACCCTACAAATTTCTTAGTTCTCTAGCCAAAGGCAAAGCTCACTGGGTATCCTCTCATCCTGGGAAGACCCTGGTTGGCTACCACCGATGCCTACTTCAGCTGTCGAGCTGGGAAAATAACCATAAAGAACAGGCACATGTCCAAGCAGTTAATCCTATATCCTCCTACCCAACCATTGCTAGAACATGATCTCCCTCTCTAGTTGGAGGAAGAATATGAGGATGAAGTCTATTTTTCACCACTTTGTGCATTAGAAATCGCCATGGGGGGAAACAACAAGATAAGAATGATATGATTGAAAATTTGATTCAGAATCCACCTCCCAGTGTATCACCATTAGAGGAAATAGTAAGAGAAACCCAAAACAACCCCTCAACTAATCTCTATGTGGAAAAATCCACTTCTCTCTGTGTTAAGAATATAGAGTTCAGCCCAGAAAGAACCTTGAAAATAAATCCATCCCTATCCACTTCCCAAGAGAAGGAACTGTGTAGGCTACTGAGAAAACACCTAGATGCCTTCGCCTGGAGTTATAAGGACATGAAGGGAGTGCACCCTTCAGTATGTACTCTTCATATATACATCAAGGGGGATTTCAAGCCAGTCAGGCAGCCTCAAAGGAGGATGAATCCAACACTTAAAGATATTGTTAAGTAATAACTGTAGAAATTGCTTGATGCAAGATTCATCTATCCCATCACTGACAGTGAATGGGTCTCTCCTTTGGTGCTAGTTCGAAAGAAAAATGGTAAGTGGAGAATCTGTGTCGACTATCAGGAATTGAACAAAGCCACTAAATTGGACCATTTTCCTTTAGCTTTCATAAATCAAGTGTTAGACGGTCTGGTAAGGAAAAAGCTTTTATCCTTCCTATATGGGTTTAGCGGGTACAATCAGATTAAAATTAGCCCGGAAGAACAATATAAGACCACTTTCACTTGCCCTTGGGGTACTTTTCCATACCAGGTCCTTCCTTTTGGTTTGTGCAATGCTCCAACCACTTTCCAAAGAGCGGTATTGAGTATATTTTCTGAATTAGTTCATGATGTAGTAGAGATATACATGGATGACTTTACTCCTTATGGTTCTAACTTTTAGGAAGCTTTATCCAACCTAGGAAAAGTTCTACACAAGTGTATTGAGATGAACCTATCCCTCAGTCCAGAAAAATGTGAATTTTTGATGACTGAAGGGATAGTGTTAGGTCATGCAATATCTCAATAGGGACTGCAGGTGGATTCCAACAAAATTGCCATCGTCCAAAGGGTCCCACCTCCTCAAAAGGTGAGAGATGTTAGAAGTTTCCTAGGCTTAGTCGGATATTACAGAAGATTTATTAAAGACTTTAGTAAGATAGCATCTCCTTTGTTTAGCCTCCTAGGTAAAGATGTTGAGTTCATATGGTCGGAAAACTGTCAAGAAGCCCTAGATACCTTGAGGAGCAAGTTAGTGACTGCCCCAATTCTCAAAGACCCAAACTGGGACCTACCTTTCCACATTCACACAAATGCCTTGAGAAAAGAAATAGGAGCAGCCTTAGGAAAATTGATGAAAAGTTACCTTATGCCATATACTTTATAAGAAAAACCTTTTCAAAGGCAGAGTTAAACTATACAGTGACCGAGAAGGAACTCCTAGTTGTCGTGCAATCCTTAAACAAATTCATACATTATATCACAGGCTATCAAACCTTTGTGCACAGTGATCATGCTACAATTAGATATTTAATGAACAAACCAGATGTAAATGCTTACATTATTATATGGTTTATTTTACTGCAACAGTTTTATTTGACCATTATTGGTAAGCTTGGTAAAGAAAATGTTGTTGCTGACTTTTTGTTTAGAGTAAATTTGTCTATAGGTGAAGAAGGAATGGTGGATGACCAAATGTGAGATGAACATCTATCTTTTATCTCAGTACTCTCTCCATCGACTGCTGATATAACAAACTACTTGGTTTCAGCACAGCTCCCACCACACCTATCCTCAAAAGAGAAGAGCAAGATAGTAAGGAAAAAGCACCCCTTTCACCTGGATTGGGGGCGATCTCTTCAAAATTGGCCCAGATCAGATCTTGAGAAGATGTGTCAGGGAGGAGGAAGTCTTTGACATCGTCCTGACCTATCATGATGGGCCTTGTGGAGGTCATTTTGTAGCAAAAAGATTTTCCTTCAAGATATTTCAAGCAAGCTACTATTGGCCCACTCTTCATCAGGATGTGAGGAAATATACCAGCCAATGTGATCGGTGTCAGAGGATGGGGAAACCTACTCCAAAGGATGAGATGCCCATGCAACCACAAGTGACCTTTGAGCCATTTGAGAAGTGGGGCATGTACTTTGTGGGTCCTATCAGCCCTCCTTCAAAGCAGAAACAATACATCATTGTGTGAACTGATTACTTGACAAAGTGGGTAGAGGCAAAAGAAATCAAAGTAGCGACAAAGGAAAAAGTAGCTGATTTTCTGAGAGAAAACATATTCTCCAAGTTCAGGTATCCAAGAGAGTTGGTCATAGATCATGATAGCCAGATCACTTCCAATTTGATTAAAGACCTTCTCACACATCATAGAATCATGCACAAGACTTCCACCCCTTACCATCCATAAGCCAATGGGCAGGTAGAGGTCACTAATAAAGCATTGGAAGGGATCCTAACCAAGGTAGTGAGCAACAGTAGAAAAGACTGGGTGGACAGATTAGTTGAGGCCACTTGGGCCTACAACACAACATGGAAGACCACCACAGGGTTCACACCCTATGAACTGGTCTATGGGAAGAAGGCCTTGCTGTCAATAGAATTTGAATTCAATGCCCTGAGGATGGTAGCTCAGCTGGACCTAGACCTCAACCATGCACAAAAGGAAAGATTACTTCAGCTCAATGGATTGGATGAACACATATTGGAAGCCTTTCTCCATACAGAGGTAGTTTAGCTCTAGAGAAAGATATGGCATGACAAAAATATCAAGGAGAAGCAATTATAAGAGGGAGATTGGGCAGTACTCTATGATTCAAGATACAAATATTTCAAAGGCAAGTTGAGGACAAGATGGTTGGGACCCTACATTGTGGAGAAATGTAATGACAATGGTTCAGTTCTGATCAGAACCATTGATAATCAAGCCATCCCCATGCTTGTCAATGGACATTGGTTGAAAGTCTATAAGAAACCCCTCTCCAAGCAAGGGTTCATTAAAGATTTTAATAAGGGAGTGATGGTAGTGGAGCATGTCTTAGCCTCCACTTCACCCACTCACTGAAGAAAAAGAAAAAGAGAAATAAAAAATAAGGAATTAAGTGAAAACCTCCATGAGGTGCTTGAGTCCCATCATTGGGTTGAAAGCATCTTTTGAGGCAGCCTAGTGATGTCAAAAAAAAAGAGGAAATAATAATAAGATCCCTGGGTGAAAACCTCCCTTGGAGGTGCCCAAGGTAGGCAATTAGGGTGAAAACCTCCAAAAAAAAAAGTAGAAAAAAAGAAAAATGATTTTTCATTTGCATTGCAGGTTTGCAGGAGGACTAAAAGAGCAGAAGAAGGTGACAAGGGAACCTTTACATCCACAGAAGCACCTATCCTACCTTCTCCACACTTTTCTCCATCATTTTTGACATTTCTTTCACCCCATTGTGCTTCTTTTTCAAAAACTGTGTTTTTTACAGGGGGCTCTTGTAGGACTTATAGAGAGCCAGAAATGGATATAAAAGGTAGTTTGAGGGACAAGGAGGCTTCATGAAGAACATATAAACCCTCCTACAGTCTTCAAATCTCCTTGCCATCATTTCCAAGCCTACATCACACCCCAAGCATCATTTTTCTTCCTGTCCAAGAAAAACACAAAAAAGGAAAAAAAACGTTTTTTCCAGAAAAAGAAAAAATAATAACAATAATAAGATTGGAAGCAACACCATCCACCTCACCTGAAGCCTACCTACTACCTCTCCATCTTTATCTATACTTATGGGATCATCCTCATGCTCCAAGCACATGAAGAAGCTAAAGTTTCAAGGGGAGAAGCAGCTATAGGAGCTCTTGTAGGAATTCCTGTAGCAGTTGATCCCTTCAAAACCCAGTACCAGCAACAGGAGAATGCACACATGAAGTTTGAGAAGGCACCTAAATATCAGACCCAGCTAGAGGAGAACCTGCACAAGACACAACCACACATCAACAAACAAACAACATGCATCAAAAGAAATAAAGGCATGCAAGACCTCACAACAAATAAATTCGGATCACACGTAAGTAACTAAATCGCTCCTCCGTTTGCATTTATGTAATTAGAAGTCATACAAAAGCAACAAGATGGTTGAGGTTGAATGAGGGAAAGGTGGCCAGTTAACTTGGCCACCTTTATCTATTTGAATCCACTCATCCGAGATGTCACCCACATGTGCGCATAGTCAACTCTAGCACAAGATGCCAAGGATAGGTAGTGGAGGAGGTGTGAACTCCGATGCGATAATGGGAGATGATTACGAGGAGAGGCCATGATGACCAAACATGTGGGGACCAATGGTCTGAATATGGCCAACATATACCTTTCCAGCTCACCCCTCATCACCAGAAATATCCATAAAGGGTAATAAGTACTCCTCCCGGAGCATTTTCACCACCTTTTCCTTCATTCTCTCCTCATAACTCAGCTACAATAGTCTCCTTGTGCCCTCACAGCCTCGTAACCATCGTCCTCCATTAATCTCTCCCATATTCCTTCTCTCGACATTTTCTATAGGAGCACCTATAGGTTATACAAGAGCACCTATAGGAATTCTACAGGAGGGACAACAGGGTTCTATAGGAGGGGAAGTGAGTTGTTTTGAAGGGAGAAAACACGAGTTTTAGTGCGATTTTCGGTTTGAAAGGTAGGGTTCATGCATGCCCCCTATTGAATATCATTATATGAAAGAAGTGGGTTCAATTTGAGGAGGAAATAAAGTCTTTAGGAGAGGAGAAAATACATAAAAAAATCTGCTTATCTAGAAAAAACACAGTCTCCTCTGTTTCTTTGTTTTTCTAAAAAATTGTTGTCTCCATCTCCACATTTGGTTTCCCAAAAGAGTATAAACAAAATTACAGGAGGGTTTATGAGAAAGGAGTTCACTAACTCCACTAGCCTCCATGCACATCCACAAGTGGTGGACATCTTCACAAGGGCAAATTGGATGAATTGCTTTGAGAAATTTCGAGGGTTTGATGAGGGGATTGCCCAAAAGTTTGCTCTCTCTCTGGTAACCCACACAAAAACTCATGCCACTATCATATTTAGAGGTATTTCCAAGGATATAACCCCTGAATTTATCAGTAAGGTCACTACCCTTCCTCTTGGGCTGCCTTGGAGTAAGGATGAGAAACCAATTGGCCAGGCTGCCAAGAAAAACGTTTTCCAAAACAATGAAACCCTTGTAGAGGATAAAAATGGCATTAGAAGGGCTAGCATACCATATCCCTGGGATGAGGTTAGCTACCAAATAATCAAATACATTTCTTGTCAGGGGAGGTATAGCATTGTCTATGGTTATCACTTTAGAATCCTCCTTGAATTAAGGTATGGCATTGACACTCCAACATCTCAGAAGCTCAGTATCCCTTACTTCCTCCTACAGTCCCTCATTGACTCCAACACCAAGGTGCATGCAAGGAATTCAGAGCAACTATCTCACCATGGCTTAATCAAAATTCTAGTAGAGGAAGCTCTCCATACCTTTACACTCCCTATAGCATGGGAAGTTTTCTGAAACATGGTAGTTGAGGATGACATAAAGGCCTTAACCTATGATGTTAGTCCTACTGGTAGTGAGGAGGAAGAATAACAAGGGGGAGAAGGTGAAGCCACTAGTGACATAGCATAACAAGAAAGGAAGGAGGAAGAAACTGAAATAGAGGAGGAGAGAGCTGAAGAAACAGAGCAAGAAGAGACAGAAAAAGGGACAAAAGGAGGAGAAAAAGAGGCAGAAAAGGCAGAACAAGGAGAAGGGTCCCCTGAGACTCTGGAAAGGGAGGTAGTAGCTGCCCTCAAAACCCTCAGTACACTAATCAAGCCAAATCAAAAGAGGAAAAAATAGGCCTCCATGTATTTCAGGGCTAGGAAGAGCACAATAATCAAAATAGGAAAACCTCAACCCTCTTCAAAAATGCCAATTACAATTCAAGATTCACCCTCTGCCAAGGAGAAAGAATCACCTTCCAAGACACCTATCGCATATGAAAAGGGGACTCCTAGATCTTCCACATGGAAGGAAAAGGTAGTACTACAGGACCCAAAAATAGTCATACAGGAGGCTCAGACAGTTCTACAGGAGACACTGTCAAAACTACAAGAGACCCAATGGCTTGAGAAAAGGATGGAAGGACAGCCACATGTAAAGGAGGAAGCAACAGAGCTACAAGAACCTAATCCCCAGCCTAGTATTGCCTCTTATTATAATCTACTTGAGGGAGGAAGGATAATCCCACAAAAATTTGCAATTCCACTATTCTTTGAATTAGAGAAAGAAAGAATAAGAACACATAGGTGGATGCAAATAGCCAAATCCAAAGGAGTTGAGGATGCTAGCCATATGGAAAACAAACTCAGAGAAATGGGCAGAGAGTTGCGTGCTCTCAAAGACAAGGAAGTAATTACATGAAGCCACTCTGAAACTGAAAATGAATGTTTAAGGAGGCAGCTGCAAGAGAAAGAGACTCAGTTGGCATTCATGGCCAGCTTATCCATGGAGGCACTGTAATGTAGAACACCAGAAAAATCCTATGGTCTCTATCTCAAGGACCAATGGTTACAATTCTAGATAGATACTCTGGCACAAAGAGGCATAATTCCTTTCCAAGATTACAAGCAGTCTATGGATCTGTGTGACCAAAGCACATAAGAGGATAAGGTAAAAATGGAAGAATTCTACCTACATAACATGGGCCTCACATACATGAATGTGTGGGACCCCAATGCCAAGCTAGAGGACCTGCAACTAATGACCATGGCCTCATGGATGAACCATGAAGAGTTGAGGGTAGTAGAAATAAAAAGATTGATGATAAAAGAGCAGAATGATCCATTAATGATAAGATCCAAGCCATCAAATCCCATGGCCCTCATCAACACACACAACCTGCTTGCCAATGACCCTCAAATTGCCCCTAGATATCTAGACATCAGGCACAAGCCATTGTACACTTTGAGGATATGAAAAGGCTACTTGGGGATGACTGTGTGCATGCATGCATGAGGAGATGGAACACCTCACCACATTGTCTGCAGATCAGGGAATATCATTCCCCCATGAGGTTGAAGGAGGCATTAAAAAGAGTGCCAATTTACAAGTGTTCCATGCAGAGGCTGAAGGTCAGCTGGATTGGCCTCAAACTGAGTCCCCCGTTGTTGTTAGGCATGCTGGAAGGTAGAAGAGAATAAGAGGAGGAGGAGCAGTGGGAAGAGATAAACAGGAAGGTAAGATTCTATTGCAAAGAAGAGCAGACCACATTAGAAGCCTGGGATGCTAGGGAGGCCACGAGGGCCATAAAAGATGAGGAGATTGACTAAGTTTCTCAGAGGATGAGTAACACCTTTAGTAGGGGGGTGATGATGAGCCTCATAAATGGGTAATTATATAGGCTCATTTTACCTCCTAACCTAGTCAAATCAACCATTCTCTTAGCTTATTGTATGATTTTCTAATTATATTTATGCTTATAGAGTGAGTTTAGTTAGTTATGATGCCATGTGGTCTAACATGTGTTTAATGTAGATTATTGATGAATTTCGAGGTCAAAGTCAAGG